>JAJJWX010000742.1:1800000-2082500 GCA_023529315.1 Papaver bracteatum
TTGGTTCCCAGCTGCACCACATAAGACAGTAATCACTTCGCCGATCAGAGAAGTTCTAAACGTATTCGACGAGTATTTCTGAGTTCTATCCAAGAAAAATGATTCCGGTATTCCTTTTTTCCCTGCTCTATAAAAAGCTATACCTTCACCAATGATCGGCCAACCCAAACTCCCTGGTGGCACTTTGCCATTAGCACTAGTGGTTGTTTTTGTATCAAAGAAGAACAGTTTGAGTGAATAAAGGGAGACTAGGAAGATGAATAGAAGAAAAGTTGTGACTGAAACAAAGAAGAAAGAGAATTCCATGGTTTTGATTTAACTATTATTAGCTAACCTAGCTAGTAGTATATGTAGAGTTCAATTTTTCACCCATATTGGCATGGGAATTATTGGGTTAAACGTGTTTGTGCCATGTGGAATTTTATCTGCTTGTGATTCAAAAGAATAAATGATTTTTTGTCTCTGCATATACAAAATATATGCGTCTCACACATGTATACCTATTATAATCAATTTTTTAATAAAATATTTGTGAAAAGTATGTAAGCCTATCGCATGCTGTTCGTGCATGCAAAACAATAATGCAAAATTTTAGGCCAATCGCCATAGAGATCCCAAGGTTCCTACTTTCCATTATAGAAGGTGTTAGGTGCTTAAAAACACTTCTCTAAGTATTGATTGGTTATGATTTCTTAACGAGTTTTCGTGTGAAATTGTATTATTAACTATCTTTTATATTTTATGGGAATTTTGGAGCTTATTTCCGAAAAGAACAAGAAATCATCTCATTGGCCTATAAAATGGAAGGCACACTTAAAACTCGTGGTAATGGATTGGCTAATCACTGGTCGGCCGACGTCAGTGGCGGTACTAGAGGTGAAGAGAATTTTTATTCTCTAAATATTACTGTTTGAGGAATGCCACAACTTACATTTACAAGAAAAGCTGGGCTTGAATTATTTTGGGTTTGCGAAGCCTGTATTGCTTGCATTCTTGCTAAAGGGAAACAATCAAAAGTTGCTGTTGTTGCTAGTTACTATCTGTGGCAGTGACGAGAACGTGCCCGTGATGAAGGGAGTCTGAGGGTCGTGACAAAAGTCCAAGGAACAGAAGACGAAAAGTATGATGCTGTCAGAGCTGGGGAGACTAATATCGAGTTCACATGATAATGAGGGATATGCAAGTGAAGTTTGCTACTGCCAAGGAGAACGTGCCAGTGATGAAGGTACGATGGAGCGGTGGTTGGCCGATATCCATTATCGGCGATGAAGTGTTGCTCAAGTTTCCTGGGAGCTCGGGTTTGGCTGGTGACTGATGGAAGATAGCATCGCCATTGGTTATATGATGGTTGTAATAGTCGATGAGAATGTGATGACAAGAGATGATGGCATGCATGGACGTGATTGGCAGTTGAGACTCGAGTGTTGAGTGAAGCTATGGAGTTGTAATATAGAACGAGTAGAGTTCTACGGAAAGGAAACAACATCGTCTGAAGAAGTAGCTCGGGATGCTGGCAACATGGTCTGTAATGGGGAGGAGCTCGAGTTTTGGGTTTTTGTTTCCATCGAATAATGACATCAATGAAAATGGGTTTTGCTGTGATGACGGACAGAACTGGCAGTTTGGTCGTATAACAGGTTTGGGAAGTTGGCAGAGATGAGACTGTTGTCGTTGGGTGATGGCAGCAACATTGGAGCTACAAAGGACAACGGTAGAGAGCATAGCTCGAGTTTAAAGGACTGTTGAATATCGAGGATGGAAAAATGAGATGAAGCTTGAGTCTGCGTCGCTGCTGATGACGAGAGTTGATGCTGCTGGTACTTGTAAGTCTGCTGCCAATGAAGACTGCAGTGGACATGTTAGGGATGAAGAGTAATGGAGATAGAATGGCAGTGACAAGGTCACAAGGCAGTTGAGAAAGCCGGAGAGTCTAGCTACATCGAGATGGGTGATGTTTTAGTTGTTGCAGTGATGAAGCTTGGGTTTGTTGAATGCATGGTGGACAAGCACTGTAAGAAGCTGATGGACGTGGTTCAGTAAAACAGTGAGTCTCGAATGAGATGGAGGCTATGATCGCTGCTGGTGGAAGAGATTTGGGCCTCGAGATGGAGAAGGAGCTGACGGGTACGACTGTTGTGTTAGAATATATCCACCATATACAAGGCAACCATGAAGATATAGTCAAAGATATTCTAGATAAGTGTTGGAATTACCTAATTTGTAATGTCTAATATGAACTAATATGAACAAGGTTTAAAGAAGTCTAGAGTTAGGTAGAGTTCAAAGTATCTAGAATGATCAAGAGAGGTTGGTCAAATACCATAATATAAAACATGTGATAAAAATGTTAGTATAGTTTGTAGGCTAAGGAAGTAGAACTCAATTTGGAGTTGCTCACTTGGAGGCTTAGCTAACTAGTATAAATAGGCATTTGTAGTATCATTTGTAGACACCCAAAATTAGTGAGATTGGGTCCTTAGTAAGGGAGAGATGAGAGGTCTCCTTACGTAAGTTTATGTGTGTGGGGTTTGTAAATCATCTCTAGTATTGAGCATCAATATCATTCACCTTACGGGGTTTGTCAGTGGACGTAGGCGTTAGTGCCGAACCACTTTAATCTCTTGTGTCTTCATTGTTTACATCTGATCCTTACTCTTACCACAAATCTAAGATGCTATCGAGCTCGAAGTTTCATCTCAATTTCTAATCATGGTATCGGATCTTGAAATATTTCAATTTTCTATCATGGTATCGAGCCAAGTTCGATCCAAATGGGCGTTTAAGTTTCCGCTACAAGATGAAGTTTAAGTTTCCACTCCTATCGAGCCAGACCCCACTCAATGCTACTCGTGTCCATCCGTGTGTCGTAGTTTCCATACCACTCGTATCCGTTATCGGTGTATCCGTGGTTTCCGTACCATTCGGTATCCCCGCCAGTGTGCGTCTGTGGTTTCCGTAACCACTCAAGTATCCCCGCCAGTGTGCTTCCGTGGTTTCCGTACCACTCAGTATCAGTATGTCCGTGGTTTCCGTACCACTCAGATCGGCCAGTGTCCATCCGTGGCTTCCGTGCCACTCAGTCAGTGTCTTGTTAAACGATTCCAGTCAGTATGTCCGTGGTTTCCGTACCAATCAGATCCGCCAGTGTGCATCCGTGGCTTCCGTGCCACTCATTTAGTGTAACCCTTTATGCATGGGCAACAATCCGTAGGCCACAATCCGCGTGTATCCACGAGTTGGCGGGATGCAATCCGTGTGCTACAATCCGCTTGCCATGCTTGAATGCAGGTGTATTCAAACTCGACCATTTCGAGTTTGAGGGGGGGTGTCAGTCCACTTGCAATACTCGTTTGTAATATTGCACATCGTTTGGCTTCAACTCTCAATCATCTCAACTTCTCATACAACAAGTTCTCCCTTGAACCAGTACTTCCACCTATAGTTTCACCAACATCCGCACCAGTAGTCCCGCCAAGAGGCGCACCAATATTTCCACCAACAGTTGCACCCATAGGTGCGCCACCTATTGAAGAAGTAGATACACCAACAGCTGCACCAACAGTTTCACCCATAGTTGAGCCACCAGTTGAACCGGTAGTACCACCAACAGCTGCATCTGTAGTTCACCCACCAGCATCTCGAGCTCTTCCCTTCCATGAACATCATCGTACTCCACAGACAGCAGACCGAGTTCGTCATCGTCCCATCACAACAACTTCCATCCAAACAACATCATCATTATTGCCATGTTTTCTTTACTGCCTTCCAAGCTCGAGCTCTTCCACCCGTAATCATGCCATCACGTTCTCCTGCCAAGATAAACCATCTTTTTCAACAACAGTTCAAGTTGATCACTTCAAAACATTCCGTGCTCAACTTGAAGGGGGGGTGTTAGAATATATCCACCATATACAAGGCAACCATGAAGATATAGTCAAAGATATTCTAGATAAGTGTTGGAATTACCTAATTTGTAATGTCTAATATGAACTAATATGAACAAGGTTTAAAGAAGTCTAGAGTTAGGTAGAGTTCAAAGTATCTAGAATGATCAAGAGAGGTTGGTCAAATACCATAATATAAAACATGTGATAAAAATGTTAGTATAGTTTGTAGGCTAAGGAAGTAGAACTCAATTTGGAGTTGCTCACTTGGAGGCTTAGCTAACTAGTATAAATAGGCATTTGTAGTATCATTTGTAGACACCCAAAATTAGTGAGATTGGGTCCTTAGTAAGGGAGAGATGAGAGGTCTCCTTACGTAAGTTTATGTGTGTGGGGTTTGTAAATCATCTCTAGTATTGAGCATCAATATCATTCACCTTACGGGGTTTGTCAGTGGACGTAGGCGTTAGTGCCGAACCACTTTAATCTCTTGTGTCTTCATTGTTTACATCTGATCCTTACTCTTACCACAAATCTAAGATGCTATCAGAGCTCCGAAGTTTCATCTCAATTTCTAATCATGGTATCAGATCTTCGAAATATTTCAATTTTCTATCATGTTGGACTCGGATAACGTTGGTTTGAGTCTTCTGACCGAGAAATCAGTCGAGAAAATATGGAGTGGCTAAAACTCGAGTCTTCCATGGAAGCCGGGAGATATGAAGGCAGTTGGATAACTAGCCCGTGTTGGACTTGGGCTGATGGCAGTCACAATGCGTTGAAGTGAGTTAAATGGGATGTATTCTATCTAGGGGTGAGCATTTGGCCCGTAATCCGCGGATTTAACCGGGACCAACCGTTCATTTGCGGATGGGTGTCCGGACCGTTCGTCAATGGATTGGATGCGGATGGAATTTTTGAAATCCAACGGATAACGGATCGGGTCCGGATGCAACCTTGAAAATCCGTTGAACATCCATATCCGTTAAATTAAGGGTATTTATGTAGTTCTAGAAAATACTATGGATCATTTAGGAAGTTTTAAGATGTTTTCTTGGGGTGTTGTATATGTCATTTTTTTATTTGTATACATATATAGGATATGTAGGTTTTATAAGGAGTCATTTGTGTTAGCTTTATTTTCTTTACTATAAATTTTAACCAAAACAAATCCATTGGATTATCCGCATCCAATCCGTCCATCCGTGCATCCATTGGATACAAATCCGTTGGATATGGATTGGATGCGGATGCTAAATTTGAAATCCGTAGTGCTATGGATTGGATGCGGATGAGGCGAAAACCGGTCCATACCGGTCCATGCTCACCCCTAATTCTATCCAGTGACGCAAGCCCATAATCATGCCTTGGCGACTTATGTGCACACCAGCTTGCCGTGGCTCACTTTGAGCAGACTTTGGTCGTGACTTATTTTGGATTGTGACGAGTTTTGGCAACCTACTTTGACCGGGCGTTATGCACGGGACATAATTTTTTAGGAGGTGCACTTTCCTATTTTTGCTAGGTTTTCTAGTTTCTTCAAGAGGAGGTTACAAAACTCTATATATAGGGAACCCTAGGCACAATTTGATATCTTCTTTTCACCGTTTTTCTCCCCTTAAGGGGAGAACTATCTCTTTTCTCTATTTTTTTTATTGTAAGGATGAATTCAAAGTTCTAATTGTGAAGCTCAATTATTTAAAAGTTTGTTTGAAGTTTTAAATTGATTCATTGTGGATTGTTTTTACTATATCGAAGGTTTATGATTGATTCTATATTAGTTTGGGTGCGCAACTAGATTAGTCTATTAATCATTCTAATGCTAGCAGAGAGTTGACTCGATCCGTAATTGTCTCTCATCTCTTACACAAGTAGAAATCGCAAGACCTTACATAGGGATTCTGTGTAGCAATTGCGAGTAAAGACAACACCAGTAAGTGGACCGAGCGTACCGAGTTTAACTGTTGGGATCAAACCTAAATTCACAAATCTTAATGCGTTCTGGGAATTAAATCTTGTAGTCGAGCGCTTCCGTGTCAAGGTGGTTCTTTTGAATAGAATCTGGTAGTCAAGCGCTTCCGTATCCGGTGATATAAGGAGTTTTGGGGATTGCTAAGCGTACCTGCTTTCCTACGGTTGGTGATAATTGATTCTAACAAGATATAAACTGGTACAATGTTGAGTTAACGGTTAGTAACGGCGAAGGATTTCTTCAATATCTTTATCTTATTATCCTTTTTATCCTTATTTTATATCTTCGCCGATTCAGATAACATATCAATTGCATTACTCTTCGTGGGAACGATCCTTACTACCGCTATATTATATTTAATTAGTGGGAAATATATTTTTATTTTGTTGAGTAAACGACGCTCACCAGAAGGGTAAGGTTTCAGTCCAGGTAAGTTGAACAAAGTCAAATGGGAAGGACAAGGTTTCAGTCAAGGTAAGTTGACTGACGTTCTAGCCCCTTATGTGGTTGACCTAAGTAACCAAACCGTGCATGGGTGAAGCAAATGAGCCATGCGTACCCATTAATTTAAACCCATACCCAACTTCTCTGCCCCCATTTCATTAGGGATGCACATGGTTCGGTTTTTATCGGTTTTTGGCAAAACCGAAACCGAAACCAAAGTACTCGGTTTTCCAAAAATAAAAACCAATAAAACCATATAGCCTATTCGGTTTTATTGGTTTCGGTTTCTACTCGGTTTTGTTAAAAACCAAACGGTTTTTGGTTAACAGAATGATTTATAAACAAACTTCTACTCAATCTCTTCTACTCCAGCTTCAATCTGATGGTGAGGTTTGCTACAATCCTATGTAAAACAAAGTAGAATAAGAAGTAAAACAAAGATAATAAGAAGGTGATCCTGGTGGTGGACTGGTGGTGGTAGTTTTAAGATCGAGTGAAGTATGGTGGTAGTTCTTTCACTTCAGGGAAGAACGGAACAGGAGAGATGGAGTTTTGAGAAACATAGGGAAGAGAAGACTCGAGTGATGTATTACAATATTAGGGTAAAATATATAACATCCTGTGGCTAATATCATTTCAATCCTATGGCTAGGAACAACCGGTTAACCATATGGTTTTCGGTTCGGTTTTTCTAGGAAACATAAACCAAAAACGATAGTGTCGGTTTTCTGGGACTGACAACCATAATTGAACCATTAGAGTATGGTTTTGGTTCGGTTTAAATTCTTCGGTTTCGGTTTTGGTTCGGTTGTGTGCATCCCTACATTTTATACCTTTCTTCCTCCCCGACCTCCCTCGTTTCCTTCTTCTTTTTAGGTGAAAAACCTAATAGAGACTGTGAAGCTTGATGGATGGGTGAAATAGATTCTGTGATAAAGTAGATATGTTTACTTCTATTTATCTATTCCAACACCAACAGTCCTACCTGATTTTTGTAGGATTCAATTTGATTTGCAACATCTGGGGAAGCGACAATAAGTTTAACTTAAAGACATCTACTTGTTTAAATCGTGGTATTATTGGGAATTCTTTAGTGTATGTTAACCGTGAGAAGATTCAATTTAGAACATAGATGTTACCAATTAACTTTTCTTTAGTTTCTTATGTTTCTGATATGGGAATTAATGGTGCAGATGCAGGAAATCCTACAACTACACCCAAAGAATTAATCCATAGATCTAAACATCATTCACCATCAAATATGAAATATAAGTGCTAGAGTGTAAAGATTGAAACCAGATCTTTACGTGGTTCGATCTATAATGAAATCAACATCCACGGATTTCACTATGAGTATTTGTGTTACATTGAGACTCCATTAATGAGTAAATGTTGAAGCTCTTATTCTACGGTGGTGAAGGGGAGAAGAAGATTAGAGAAAACCTCCTTTTCTCTCTTTTAATCTCTTTCTTTAAGTATTAGGGCAGTTAGAAGTGAAATTACATTCTCATCCTTAGATTACAAACTAAGCTAACTAGGCTATGTAAGGTATATTCAATCCTATATATTGCTAAGTTTCTTCAGATTTTATATCGCGCCACGTATCGAGTCATATATTTTGCACCCACATATTGCTTGAAGAGTGATCCTTAAGAAAAAATCCGTCTTGGTGTAGTTTTTGGAGCGAGACGCGTGGTGCTGGAGTGGTTTAGATGACGTTGGACTGGTGCGAGAATTATAATGCCTTTAACTGATGCTTGGTTGTTGATTCTTAGCGATGGTAGCGAAGTAATAAGACTTCATGTCATATCATGGCGAGATAACCTTTGCTTCATATACTTTATTGTTATGGAGGATTCCTGTTATTCACGAGTGAACATCTTCTTCAAGGATGATTCTGACCAAGAAGGTAAAGAACATAAATCTGTTTTTGTATATCCATGCATGCCTCTGTTCTTTAGCTACGATAGAAGAATCATTGACGAAGGATGGGAAGTGTAAGGTGTTTTGACTGGTAAGTCAATCAATTTTCTTTTCTGCAAGTTATAATCTCGATAGTTGGTGCTGGCGATATATCCTTTCAAGTTCTTGTTTTTCCATTAGTTGATGAGGTTGGTTGCAAATGCTAGTTTGAGTTTTTCTTATTTTGGGTTGATGAGCTTTAGCGGTGATGTCCTAGTGTGACTCTGAAGATATTATTATTGATGTGGAATACTTTTCTTATCTTGCCTCAGTTATAGCCTTTCTTTATCGGCGATGGTATGGTAGCTTTAATTCATTGTTGCGATGGACTTGAGCGAGAGAGTGGGGTATTTCTATGACAATATCATTCTAGGCATTTTGCCTCAACTTTTTGCATGGTATTGATTCATTTGTACTTATTCTGCAAAACGAAAACAAAATAAAGTAAATTGTGAAAATTTTTATACAAAGTGTAATATGTTTTTACCTATGTATTATGTTTTTTTTTTGCTTTGGGTAGGTGAAGGGACTAAAGTTATCCAAAGAAAAATCAATATTATGCCTTAGTTTAACACTTAACTAATATAACTTTCCAAGAGATATGTTTTGATTTTCTGGAAAATTAGAAACATATAATCGAACATATTTATTCAAATATTCTCAATATTTCGGATTTGGGATCACCTTGAGTATCAAGGAATAAAAGATAAGAATTATATTCATGTACAAATTATGTTGACATCATAACTTTCCTATTTATCAAACCCTAATTCCAAACTCACACAAAACCGTAAAGTAATATGTGAATATAGAAGATCGGTTTTGCTCTTGGGACCGGTTCTACCATGACTCCTAAAATTGGTTAAGATCGGTTCTACCAAGTCTCCAAATATAGGTACGGATCGATTCTACCATGACTCCCTACAAAATCTAGGATCGGTTCTACCATGTATCCCAATACAGGTAAGGATCGGTTTTACCAAGATTCTCAACATAAGTTAAGATCGGTTCTACCACGTATCTCAAACTAGGTAAAGATCGGGTTCTACCATAACTCTCAACGTAAGTCAAGATCAGTTCTCCCAAATTTATTACCTAGGTTCGAGTTGGTCATCCAATAGATCTTCAATAAAAACTAGACCAAAACGCCCATTGATTTCCTTTTGATTTCGAAACAAGTTTCGCATATTATTCTATTTAAACATATGTAATCAAACATAATTTCATAGGATGAAATCACACCTATATCCAATACACAGTCAAGTAAAGAGTTACATAGATTATGTCGATGTCACATTTACGAAGTTCAAAACATAAACGTTATACTTTGTAATCAAATATTCTTCATTGACACTTGGATTATTATAAAATAACCAAGTCTAATACTAGAAAACTAAATATAACCTCGTATGTTATGTTTTCAATCCTAAACAACTTGAAAGCAAAGATAAGAATAAAAAAAAGTCAAGTCAGTATCACTATACCTCAAGTGTAAGGATGATATATATCTTTATTGTAGTTGATACGTTTTCACGATCTTCAGGTCTTTAAGGTAATACTTTTATGTCTCAATATTCCTAGACATTCTAGTCTAACCTAAACGAAGTTGACTATAGTATATTCAATCAAGCGACTCTAATTGAGTTTTGATACTAAAATATGACAACCAACCTTGACATACCAACGCTTGGTGAGTTAACCAAGCAATGCTCTAAAAGTATCAACTGGAGTTTCCTTGTAACTTTTTGTTCCTACGAGAGTAGTAGCTGACAGAATTGTCTCATCTAAATTACCACTCAAATGAATCTCGTTATCTGAACCACTGTTATATCCTTCATCTTCTGAGTTTGATTTAAAAGGTAGGTAAGCTCTATGATATATATATCACTCAAAATTTCTTCTAACTTAATCACATCAATTGGGAGGCCGTTCTCTTTCCTGCTATGTAACTCGCCCAATTTTGATTCGATTGTAAGCCTCAAGTTCTGATACTTCTCATCCAAATCCTCACACTTGTCTTGCCAATATTCTTTCAATGGTGCGTCTTCAATTGGAAGCCTTTGAGAAATTTCATTCAAAATTTCTTTCTCATCCACAGTAAACTCATCCTTGAATTCTTCATAGAACTGGAAAAAAATTTGGAAGTTAGATCAAGGTGGAATATTATGTGTTAGTTATTACAGTGTAAGTATATGTACTGGTTTTTACCAGCTTTTGTTTCAATATAACTTGTATGTTCTCAAATTCATAGTGCCTAACACATACACAATCATTTTAAAAAGCTTAAAAGTACTTATTTCATAGTATCTAAAATAAATAGTTTTATGTATGGAAATATAAGCAATTTCATCAGTTTTTGTGATATCTACTGGTGGATCATTGTCTCCTAAACCAAAACAATAAGTAGCATAATAATACACAACATTCTCTAGTAATATATACTGTTTCTTTTTGGGATTACTGTGTATTGGGAGTCTCCATATGCTTCAGAATCTCCACAAATATTTCTTTGATGTTCCACCTTGCCTCTCTCGGCAGGTATCGTTCATCTGGTAATTCCAGTGGTCTCACAAAGTTAGTATGCTCTGCATACAACAAATGTAACAAAAAAAAATCAATTATAATACAGTAGTATAATATCTTAAATTTCAAGTATAGTAAATATAAACTAAAAAAAAAAAACTTAAACAACACGATCATACCAACAAATAGACAACACAACCAATGATGTCTTCTAGAGTGTTGTAAATTTTATTGATTTCTTTCTCTAAGAAAGAGTGTATGAGGTCGGTTCAAGATACATTCTTTGACTTTTCGAGAACATCAACTAAACTGAAATAATTTTCTTTTAGTTTATGGGCATCTTTAGTTGTAAGAAAGAAAGTAACACACATAAATAGGAAGATTAGCTTAACCATATCTTCTTTTGTCTGTTCAGTTTCTGCTCTTGGTATTATATATTCAATTTCTTCATCATCTTCACTATCCAGTACTTGTTCAATTTCATTATTATCTTGACTTTCATCACTATCTCCACTACCTTCAGATTCAGTATTAAAATCTTTACCCTTCTTCTTCAACTTAATTCCAGTACGCTTGAGCATGTTCAATATTGCAATTTGAAATATCGGTCTTGTAATCGTGTGGTTCTTGCAAAAGTGTCAATGTATAAGGGTTTCCTTCTCCATCCTATCCATCCCATCAGATTGGCACTATCAATTTTTCTTCCTGCCTTTCTTGGCATCCAAACATGACAGCCATTTTTATGGTGTTGATGTGGGAACGTCTGTCTTGCACTTAGTGTACCAGATATTAAGAATACCTGTCCAAAAGTGGCTTCACCTATCTTTCTAACTTGGCATCACTCAAAGTATATCCACTCGACTTCATTTTGGCTACCAGACTACATAGTTCTGTGAAAACTTCCTACATAGTTTAGTCACCACATCCCCTGCAAAATTTAATTTGTTTTGTTTCAGTATAGCATTTACGCACTACAAAATTCATAATGTCTGAAACACACACAATCATATATGAAAGCAAAACATGGTTATTTAATCAGTGTGGGAGTTATATGCTGCATATTCTCAGTTCCTAAAATACATAAAACCATGTATGAAAGCATAACAATGGTTATTTAATCAGTATGAGGATTATGTACTGATGGATCATGTAATCAATATGAGGGTTATGTACTGATGGATCATTATCTGCTAAACCAAAAATAATAAGCAACATAATGATTTTCGAGTACATAAACGTTGTTTTTACCAGTGTGGCAGTTACGTACTATTACATATTAGTTTCTCAATTTTTTTTTCTAGTCTAAATAATTTTTTTGGTTAGTATTTCAGATATGTACTGGGGATCATTCTCTTGGAAATAAAAAACAACAAGCTGCATGTTACTTTCTCATGTTTTTCTAGCATAAACAAGGTTTTTTCACTAGTTTTGAAGATATGTACTGGTAGATCATTGTCTAATAAACAAAAAAACACTAACAAAATTGAAAATACTGAAAATGTAATACCTTTCTTCTTTTGTTTCGGTGATACTTTTTTGGTCCTTTTCCTCGCCGTTTTGGGTTTTGGCCTTGGTGATTCTTCATAATCATCTTCTTCAGATCAAGGAGCAATTTTCTTCTTCTTTGATTTCGGTGTTACTGTCTTTTTGGTCTTTTCTTTACTATTATTGATTGATTTTGGTATTGGTGAATCTTCAAAATCATCTTCCAATGACCTAGGACGAGCACTATCATCCTTTATTACTTCTTCTTCTTGGATCTTTTTTGTGCTTCTTGTTGTTTAGTCCATTTTTCTTCCTAGATTTTTGGAAAATAACCTAAATTCAGTTTAGGAAATCAGAATCTAGGTTTTTAGTTTTTGGATTTTCGTGATTTTGTCTCAGTATCTAGGTTTTGGCTGACTAAAATATCCGATTTGGGTTTGAGTTTCTCTGAAATCAGATTTGTTTTAATTGATTTTTTTTTTTGAAGAGATTGAACTTTGAAGAGATTGAAATAAGATTTGGTTGGATTTTCTCTGAAAGTTGGTTTGGAACGTTATAAAACATTAAATAATTTTGAGATATTTTGATTTTGGGTCGCAACTTTGTGACCAGAGTTGCATTTGGGTCCCAGAAAATTCAAAATTAGAGTTTGGGTCCCAAGACCGTAGTTGACCGTCTTGACAGTTAAAATCTTTTTTTTTTAAGTTAATTATTATGTATTAAATTAACGTAGTTAGTTATATGCTTACGGAAAATTGTTTTAGTTCGTTAAACCAGAAATTCTGCAAAAAAATACCCAAAATCCTGCCTTTAAACCTGAAATTAAAACTCAAATCATCCCTATTACACACTCCATCTGATGATGAGAAAACCCAAACTCAATTAATTTCTCTTACCCAAAATCCCCCGAAAATCTTAAAAACCCAAGATTGTTTCTCAATCAGTCAAAGAGGAATACAGAAAAATTAAACTTGGGAACTTTTTTTTAAACCAATACAGTTGCAGAAAGGAATTCATGCCGAAGATTACGGATACCAATTTTGCAGATTTACATGTAGAAAATCAAATTGAGCTAGGGATGAATTTAAAGTAGATTCGACATGAAAGCCCAAACATTCATCCCCAAATCACTCTCTTACTAGATTCGACAGTTGTATGTTCAGTTAAACTAGCGTATACAAAGTTACTTTTCAATATTTGATTTCCTTTCTCGACAAACACACCCACCTCAATCTTGTAACCCATTTAAAACCATCAAATCTCCCATCACTAAAAACTGATTTGCTCAAAATCAAAGGTCCGTAAAGGTAGTTAGTCAAAGAAGGCCCAAATGCAACTTTGGTCACAAAATTGGAATTCAAAATCAAAATATTCCAATAATTTTCATATTGTTTTCTCTGATTATGTAGTGAAAGAAAAGCGGAAATGAGAACGTGGGTTGCTTGTATTCTACACGTATGTTTAGCACTAGGGTAAGCCGGTCATTTCCTTATTTCAAAATATTATGGACCTTAGAATAAGTGTAAGATCCGGTTGGGCCTTATTATACCAAATATCAAATTTCCTTTTAACACTTGAATTTGCCGGTGTAAAGTGCAAACTTCGGGAAATTCCAGAAGTACACCTAGAAGTATTCTTTATCAATTATATCATATACACCACAAACATTATTCGAATTCGAAGAGAAAAAGTTAAGTAGATTTCAATACTAGAGCAAATTTCACATAATCACTTCTTTGTAGGATGTGGATGTAGGCGAATTGGTAGTCCTTGGGCGGGCAACGGCAACGGGTTAAATATCAATTTGTCATCACCGGAAAGCAATTTTTCCCATCTATACTTGATCACAGCGTGGTGTATAAATACTAGTATTTCCAGTTTAGCGTATTCTCTGCCGGGGCACATACGAGGTCCTCCTCCAAACGGAATATATGTGAAAGGAGCAGGTCCATCTCCTTCGAATCTCGATGGTTTGAATTTTTCAGGCTCCGGGAAATATTCAGGGTTCTTGTGCGTTGAAAGACTACTCCAGTATATCTGTACAAAGATGACAACCACAATACACTTCAAATTTTCTCGCAATATTTGCTATATATGAATGAGCTATAAGTTGTATTGGATGTGCGAGTACCTTGGATTCCTTTGCGACGTGATATCCTTCATAGGTGAAGTCAGAAAGGGCCTGCCGGAATGCACCCGAGGATGATGTTGCTAATCTCATTGATTCGCATGCTACACTCCATGAGTATTTCATCTTTTGTATATCGTCCGAGTTTAGCAACTCCCTGGGTGCTTTCGATTTGATGATATCTGTTTGTTCTGTAATCCGAACAAATAAAATCAACCTCTAAACTTGTTCTAATAATATGAAACGAAAATAAAAATGTTTTTAAGTGGTTACCCTTCAGGACTTCATTGTAGACCTCAGGATGCTCTGCAAGATGCTTCATAATGCAAGTAATAACAACCGTGGGAGGTTCATGACCACCTAATAGAAGGCCAAGAATCTTATCGGCTATATCGGTTTCCGACATGACATTGTCTTCACCGTCTTCGCCAGACAAGATCATTTGTGTCAGCAAGTCTTGTTTATTCAACGGCTTCTTTTCCATAGTGAGCGAAGATGTTGTTGATAACTCCATCTTCCTTTGCCTGATTAATGTTACCAGGTCCTTTCGAACTATCTTGGCAGCTTTAATTGCGCGCCTGAATTTCGTCCCTGGAAGATTTATCGGAACGGACATCAGACCTGCCATCACTATACCAAAAAGTTTGGACAGTTCTTCCACTCGAGTCCTATCGTCGATGCTCAATATCAACCAACACGCCAAACAAAAAGTATAATTCTTGACAAGAGGATACACGGTCACCTCCTTCTGGTTATCCCAGTTTTCCTCAAAATGTTTTCTCGCTATGGTATCTATCAGACCAACGTTTACTAGCTTAACCAAGTGGTTGCTGAACTTACGATACATTTTGGTTTCATCTTCTGCGGCGGCTGAACCCGAGGAATGTGATTTCTGCTGTTGATTTGGGTTAGAATTCAGTATCTTCTTGATAGATGGAGGCAACCAAATAGTTACAAGCTTGCGTTCATTTGCAAATATAAATTCGTTCCCAGCTGCGCCACATAAGACGGTAATACTTTCACCTATTAACGAAGTTTTAAACGTATTAGACGAGTATTTCTTGATCCTTTCGAAGAAAAATGACTCCGGTGCTCCGTTTTTCCCTGCTCTATAAAAAGCTATACCTTCACCAATGATCGGCCAACCCAAACTCCCTGGAGGCACTTTGCCACCAGTACTAGTGGTTGTCTTTGTGTCAAAGAAGAATAGTTTGAGTGAATAAAGAGAGACTAGGAAGATAAACAGAAGAAAAGTTGCGACGAAAACTGAGAAGAAAGAGAACTCCATGATCTTGATTGGATTTGTGTTTAGATGTTACAGATGCTGTTGTTATGTGTGATGAACTATGAGCTACCTAGCTAGCATTGTTCTTTCATATATAGAAACTGATATTTTCAAATATTCAAAACGTGCTTTTGGACTTTATACATATTTTACTATTTGTGTGTCAAACGAAAAATGATTTTCTATACTTAGAAATATATCTGTCTCACAAATGTACACATATTATAATCATTTTCTTTTTAAATTTTTTATGAAAAAAAATCTTACAATCAAAATGTTTATTTATTCGAGGCATGAGTTGAGGAGTGGCAAGAGGTACAAACCAACAAGCTAAGCTAAGCAAAGCAAAGTCATGGAAACTACTCTGAGTAACCAGATGTTAATGTGCACATCATTATGCATATTGATAGCTTCTTTTTTTCGGTTCTTTGTATGGTGGCGAAGTTCGGCTATAACGGCTACCGGCAAGTTACCTCCAGGGCCGCGAGGTTGGCCGTTGGTAGGCAATATTTTCGACTTAGGAACTTCGCCACACTCAAATTTAGCTGCTCTAAAAGAAAAATACGGTCCGCTTATTTGGATACGGTTGGGATCGGTCAATACACTAGTGGTTTCTTCTGCTGATGCTGCAATGGAATTGTTTAAGAACCATGACCATTCTTTCTGCAACAGACACATGAATGAAACGATGAGATCGGATGATCGTCTGAGTTCGACTGTCGCACTTTCGCAGTACAACGGATATTGGAGGATGATGAGGAGACTCTACACGACAGAACTCATTGCGAAGAAACGGATTCAAGACACTGCTCCGTTGCGTAGGAAATGTGTAGATAAGATGATAAGTTGGATTGCGGAAGTAGATGGTACTTGTGTTGAACTAACACCCTTTGTTTTGGCGACACTTTTCAATTTGATTGGGAATCTCGTTCTTTCGAAAGATCTTATGGATCCAAAATCCACTAAAAAGAGTGAATTCTTCGTTTTGAACGCCGAGTTAGCGCAGCTCATCATTATGCCTAATGTAGCCAACTTCATCCCTTCATTAAGTTGGATAGATCCGCAGGGTGTCAAAAGGAAGGTGCAGGAGAAGCTCAATCAAATCTTGAGATTTGTTGGTGGTTTGGTGGAGGAGCGTCGCCGTGAAATGAAGTTGAATCAGCAGCAAAACAAGGAGAAAGATTTCCTGGATGTCTTGCTTGAGTTTGAGGGCAATGGTAAAGATGAACCGGACAAAATCTCCGACAGAAATCTCAATATACTGATCCTAGTGAGTTCATTTCAGAAACTAATTTTTACTGGGATTTTGTATATTATATACTTAATTTGTACTTTTGTCTGTCATTTTTTGTGAAGGAATTACTGACGGCGGGTACAGAGGCAACAGTGACTACTATAGAATGGGCGATGACAGAGCTCCTCCGGAATCCAGATACAATGAAGAAGGTGCAGACAGAGATTTCCGAAGTGGTTGGCCGTGCCAGAAAGATTGAAGAGACTGACATTGATAATTTGCCGTATTTATGCGCAGTGGCTAAGGAAACACTGAGGCTACATCCAGGTCCATTTTTGGTTCCTCGCAGCGTGGTGAAAGAAACAACATTTATGGGATATTTGATACCCAAAGACACTCAGGTGTTCGTCAACGCTTGGGCGCTCGGAAGGGATCCAAGTGCTTGGGATGATCCGTCGTCGTTTAAGCCAGAACGCTTTTTAGGCTCTAAAGTTGACTATCGCGGACAAAACTTTGAGTTTCTACCATTTGGAGCAGGACGGCGTATCTGTCCAGGGCTACCGCTGGCTCACAAAATGCTTCACCTTGTGCTTGGGTCTCTGCTTCAATCCTTTGAATGGACGCTTGATGTCGGCGTTACCCCGGAGATCATAGACATGGGAGAGAAACTGGGAGCCGTATTGAAAAAGACCATTCCTTTAAGAGCAATACCCAGAGCCTTTGTGTAAGCTTGGGTTGTATAATGTGAGATAAAATTCTTGGACTAGACTTTTCAACATTGCCTCAATAAAATGCTTTTTTGGGTACGTTGCAGGTATGTTTACCCTTGCAGTCTTTTGAGAATGGAAAGATTCTGTTAGACATTTTTCTACGATCCAAATCTTGAAACAACTAGAACACTTAAGGTCTATGGTGATGTAATCTTGTGCTCATCTACTACTTCTGTCTTTGAGGAGAACCTAGTGTGGGTGGGTTCTTATGAAGCGCTAGTTAGGTAATATCTTGTTCGATATAGTAAAAAAAACTATTTTTACCGCTGAATGATGTTTTGAAAATCGTTTAAAGTAGGCCATCTTTGCAGATATTAACCTGGCGTCATTAGGGGTGGTCCTAAAAGAATTAGGGATGATTTTTTTATTCTCATCCCATAGGTGTGGTTATGGGATGTCATAATGGTTAAAAAAAATACTTATATGCCTTTTTATAATCGGTAGTCTAGTTTTGATTTTATCTCCCGATTATGATTTTTTTTTTTTTTTTTTTTGGAAAAAAAATATTTTGGGGCTGCTATCATAATCGGTAGATAATAAATATTACTAAGCTACCGATTGTGAAAATAGCGAAATGCAAAATTCCACTAGTTTCTGAAAATTTTGAATTTGGGGGTAGATAATGAACATCACGAAACTCCCAATTGTACAATCGGTAGATAATAAATATTACGAAACTACCGATTGTGAAAATAGCGAAATGCAAAATTCCACTAGCTTTTGAAAAATTTGAATTTGGGGCTACTACCACAATCGGTAGATAATGAACATCACGAAACTACCGACTGTACAATCGGTAGGTAATAAATATTACGAAACTTTCGATTGTTTTGAAAATTTTGAATTTGGGGCTACTACCACAATCTGTAGATAATGAACATCACGAAACTACTGATTGTACAATCGTTAGATAATAAATATTACGAAACTAGTGATTGTGAAAATAGAGAAATGCAAAATTCCACTAGTTTTCGAAAATTTTGAATTTGGGGCTACTACCACAATCGGTAGATAATGAACATCACGAAACTACCGATTGTACAATTGGTAGATAATAAATATCACGAGACTACCGATTGTGCTTATCTATTTGAACAGAAAGGTATAATCGGTAGATAAAGTACCATATTATTTACCGATTCCGAGACGTTAATTGCACCGAATGCATTCATTCATCTCTCCAATTAGTATTGAACCTTCAACATGATATTTTACATGTACATGATGCTTCTAACCTTCTTCATCATACATATCCATGTTTGTTGTTGATTTAAGAAAAAATGGTTTTCTCCCATTTTTACTTCCTCTTCTACAAAACTAAAATAAATTTCCTCTATACAAAAAATTTCCCCCGATTGTAAACTAAACTATCGATTATCAAGGGTAAAATCGGCATTATGAAAAATAAGAGATAAGGGGTGACTTCATTTTAGGTTTTGGTGACCCTATTTTGTTTTATGAATTGCCCCTAATGACGCCAAGGATATTAACAAGCTCACTCCTAGCAGCGGATATTTTTAAAGGATATTTTTAAAAGCTATTCCTCACTGGCAAGTCAGACCAATCTTAGCGGATATTAACAAGCTCACTCTTAGTTTCACAAGGATCAATTTTTCTTTCATCAAGCGAGAGGGTTGCTGATTGATAAAAAGAGTGCCAAACTTGGATACTTTTTGAAGGACTATGCACAAAATTGGACTCGGAAGTTGGTCGTTTTGTTAATTTACCCTTAAAATTTTCAAAATTCTCGAATCAGTCTTCATGCCTCTTTCTTCGACAAAAATAAATAAAATGTTGCAGTAGAATAATAGATGAAACAGAGAAAGATAATAGGAAGAAGAAGAAGAATCTTATTAGGAGCTTAGGGTAGAAGCATTACATAGTTTCCTTTATATACAACCCTAGGAATCTAGTTGGACCGCACATTCATGGGCCGTAGGCCCTGTAACACCCCCCTTGTGCGGTTCAATAATAAAACAAAACTTTATACATAGTGCTTCACATATAGTTCTTCAAATGTCGTTCTCCTTGATGGCTTGTGTCGAAGTCCATTGCAACATTAAAACTTTGATAAAGAAAAACCCAGTGGGACAAAACTTTGGTACAACTCTTCACATCTAATACTTCACATATTGTCTCGTACTTTACATGTAGTTCATCAGATGCAATACGATCTTCAAAGACCGATGAGTCTAAGTTAATTGTCTCATTAAAACTTCGTCAGGAAAATCTATAGGGACAAAACCTGAACTAAAGAAAAAGAGTACAATATTAAGCAAACTTAGAACATAGTTGGACTCGAATATGTTGCCTCATTAAAACCTTCACAAGGAAACCCAATGGGACAAAACCTTGACGAAGGGGAAAGAGTACAACTTGACAGATGCAAGTAAAGGTGATTCGTTGCAGATGATCACTTTGCTTCATTGAAGTTGATTAGTTGCTTCACAACTTCTTAGGCAGAAAATCCTTGTGGAAAAGACAATAGCCTTAGTTGGGAAGTTAATTCTCGGTGTTTGTTATTGTCTAATTAAAAACCTTACTTAGCAACAAAACCCTGTGGGAAAAAGTAACCTCGGTGAAGGAAAAGAGTTCAACACACTATTAGATGCTCCCCTTGACGTCTGACAATTTTCATTAGTCTAATGCAGTCAAAAGGAGTTTATCACACTTTACTTTGGTGACTTGAACGTCTATAAAACCCTATTGTTGATTCTAGAAGTTACGTTGCTTAACAGACTATCGCATTTCATTTCTTTGATTTAGATATTTTAGTAATATCAACACGATCTTTATGTCTTCAATGTTCAACATACTTGATGCTTTTAGTGTTGTCTCGCTAAAAACCTTGTCGAGTAACAAAACCCTTTGGGAAAAAACTATTCTCGATCGAAGGGAAAAAGAGTACAACACAACATCATTTTCGAAGTAAATATGTCGACATCATATCCTTGGATCCTCCCCCTGATGTCGGCATCTCCCCTGGTTACTTTCAGAGTTGTTCCAAATAGTTCCTTTAGTCATGTATTTTTCAAAACTGAATATTGTTAATGACTTAGAAAATAATCTATCATATCTCCCTCTAATTACTTTCGTCGGAGAAGATATTATTATTCCTTCATAATCAACAACTTTTGGATTGCACTTTTATTAGCATTCCTTTTAATGTCTTTGTAGGGATAAAACAAATTTATGTCAATGGTTACTTTTAAGTACATGATTACATTCACTATACCATTCCAATGACGTTGCGTTGGTGCTGAGCTATATCTAGCTAACAAATTCCCTGAGTATGCAAAATTTGATCGAGTACATTATTATACTAAGTACAACAATGAGTCTATTATACTTAGATATGGGAAATTCATCTCCCAACACATCTTCGTCATCTTTCTTTAGACGAAATGGTAACTTACTTACATTTGAACCTCGACTAATCATGGGAGTGCTATCAGGATGCATGTCTTTGTTAAATTGCCTGACTACATTAGACATATGCAAACTGGTGGAATAATATACCACAAGCTCAGTATTCGGTCGAGCTTTCCCTAGATTTTTCATCTCAAACTCGGATTTTAAAATAGCTTTTAAGGTCTCTTATATTACATTAAGAGTACCCATCATGTTTGTACCATCAACATAAATAACTAAAATTCCAAATCAGGAACTTTCTTGTGAATATGCAATATTTTTTTTTTTAACATACTTGTCTATCCCTCCAAATCAAATAGCCACTTAGACGGGTATACCACTTCCGCCTGATTGATTCAATCTATAAGTGAGCGTTCTATCTAGCTGTAAATGCACTCTGTGATTTAGAGTCACTTGATTTGGGAAACAAAGGCTATCAAGTACTTTTGTAAATATCTGTTATCTCTTGATTCTTTCAGAGATACGTAATAACCCCATACATATGCTGCATTTCAAGTCCTTTTGAAATTACCAAGCTAACTAAGTAGAGGAACGTTATAACGTTCATTACAAGAGGACAATTCCAGGGCTTTGTGAGAAACTTTGCGCCACAAGGCTAGTCTTGATACTTTGAGACTTCATTCTTCCCACTGTGCTCTATGAAAAATAATCATGTATGTCCCATCGGCTTTACACTTGGTTGGTTAGCACTACTACACCAAATACCCGTATATATGCCAAAGAACTAAGTTCTACCTGGATTGTGTAGGCCAAATATGTTATTTATTTGAAATTAATCAAAATAAAGCATGGTTCGATCTCATTGTGCTATACTTATGGAGCTACTATTTATGGATTATATCATCACTATGCACGCATGATCCTTCCATTGACTCATGTGCATTCTCATAATCCGTCAGGATTTCATTGTTCTCTGGAATCATTTAAAACTTCGGAGCGTCCTCCAGTATTGATTCATGGACATAATCAGACTCAATAAAATGAGATAATTTCATTAATGATACAAATTAGGTTGTGCCTTACTCATATACTTCCTTTCTAGGTGAGTATTGATCGAACCTGGTGGTTTCTCCATCTTCCTTTGTGGATCCACGACCTTAACTACACTTCCACCAAGTGTAATTGCAACACCTTAGTCTATGGTGTACCCCATACTAAGGATTTCTAACTTTGCAGGATTATTTGCAGTTGGTATATGTGATCTTGTCACGTTGTCGATATCAGTGCACTTTCTGAAATCGATTATTCTTTGTCACTTCACATTTACATTTGTGAAGTACAAGAATTAATGTAAGACACAGTAGGAACATACCACGACGATTCCTGTCGTTCCCTTAGAAATTACTTTTTCTTATCTCCCCCTAACGACGAGAAGACTGTCTCATTAAAATGACAACCCGCAAATCTAGCGGTAAAAATCTCCTGTAAAAGGTTTTAAAATGCGGATAGTCGTTGGAAATTCTTGTCCAACATAGTCACTTAATCAATTGGATGACCCATCATAGTACGATGTGGATTTATAAGGACACATATATAGTGCAACCAAAAATGCGTAAGAACATGAAATGTCAGGCTTATATCCAGTTACCAATTGGTACGCAAAGAATGGTTGACCAATTGTGGGTCTAAAACGAATAAGTGAAGATGTGTGTAATATTGCATATCCCTCAAGCATTTATAGGAAGGTTGTTACGCATAACCTATCCTTAGATACCATCTGTAACCTTTGATGGTAGCCTCTGCGAGACCTTGGGGTGAGGATGTTCTAAACTGATCCTATTAAACATGCAATATTCATCAAGTCCTTTTGATGTAAATATCTAGCATTGACAAGGTCGGTGGGCCCTTAAATTATATAATAAGTGATAGGATTGTTTCAAAAATGCATAATTTTCTGTGAACAATAATTAATTCAACACCTTGAATCATCCACCAGAGCCATAAATCACTTGAATGGTCTGCATTCTGCATGGATATGTTCACAAATATTACCTTGTTTATTTTGAAAGAATGGGTTGTTTAATTTGCATCTTAGGATGGTCTCAATCCTTTTTACTAAGGAATGACTTTGTAAAATGAGTTACATGCTTTATTAATTTAAAAGCATAATGAGAGGGGAGGTAGTGTTTCTAGTACTTTAGAAAGAGTTGATTATGATAGATGCCGTCACTTTGCATTCTTTCAATCTTTGTAATTCCCATTTTTTTGTTCACTCAAATAAAAGGATGTTTCAAAACATAACATCATATCATAACCAAAGTGTCTTTATGGTTATAACAAAACCTGAATGAGTCAATTCCAAACATTACATTGCCGGTAATGATCTGGATTCAATTATCCAAATATTAGTGATTTACAGTTTACTAGACTAATTGGCTCATTATTTTCTCTAAAATGTGAGTCCTTTCACATTCATTAGAGGCAATTTGTAGATGCATTCCCATTCTCACAATGAATTTTTGTACGATAACCGTTCGCACAGATTTCGTAAGAACTTGACAAAGTGTGATTAGCTCTTAGTTCTTACAGAGCTTATGTAACTTTTAATCGTTATACCAATTAGGCAACAAAGATTGAGCATTCCTTCGCTAGGCTATTACATGTAATGATGATATACTTTGTTGCCTAATTGGTATAACGATTCAACAATTGTTTCCTTATATAATACCATGTGATGAAACAATTCAACAAGCAGTTTAATATATTTCCTTAAGAGATTCGTGTAATAAGTGGTGTGGCCTTATTATGTAACAAAAGAAAATTTATCTCATTTACTTTAGAGTGTTACAGTTCATGAAGATGATATACTTTTCATCATAATGTACGAATGATCCTTTTAACTTAAGTACTTTTGAGTATATCTCAAGTGCTTTAGAGTATTTCAGTCTCACGGAAATGATATATTATTCATTCTGTAAGGGCATACAATGGATATAATTCTTCGCAATTTATTTTTTATTTTTTTTATCTAATATAATATCGGTCAAACTATCATGTAGACAATAGTTTAGGATCAAATCATGCAAAATATAGAATCTAACCATACAAATTCGATTGAGTAAAGATAAACAATAAGAAAAATTAGCAAAGTTCTTGTTGCCATTAATGTTGACGTCTATCTAGGATATGACCTTCTCCAATAATATAGTGAGTTCATTTTCCTTTAAACTCCCTATATCTCTTATAGTTGACTACTAATATATGATACTTGCATTACAAAGCTTGTACCATTTTCAGTAAAATGCTTATACCAAGATTTGCAACTCTCATTGATATGAGTCAGAATTACATCTCTGTCCCATTATAGGTAGATACATTTACTTTGTATCACTACTACTGGGAGCTTTTAATTACATCTCTGACTCATGGAAACTTTTGTGAGTTCCTCCTTTCCACAAAAAATGAGGTGTGCTTTTAATTACAACATATCATTGTCGAAGTTATTGACTCATTATAGTCTAACAAGTGGATTACATTCCACTGAACATTCAAGTTTGGGAGAAAAATAAATGTTTCGACAAACTTCCTTCAAATCATTACATCGTCTGAAGTCAATATGTCGCCTTAGAAATGTTGAAGGTATGGTTTCCTCTTTGAACGGTGTATCTTCATATGTTGGAGATTTTTATGAAGAAAGTATTATACTTGTGCACACATACTCCCACATCATAGACACTTTAATGGTTCTCAATTACTTCTAAGTCCAAAAAGTTAAATTAGAGTCGAATTGGTCTAGTCAAAGTTCGGTAAACTATTTGGTCAAGATCCGGTCCATTGGGTTGACAAGGTCATGGTCAATGAATATAAACATATATTATCCAATATATATGAAGTATTCAGGCCCATTGATAATACGTTTGAAACTATTAGCATATGAGCCCAAAACATATCGTTAACCCTAAAAATTGAAAAATTATTCTTTCAACTGTTCTGATCGACAGACAAATGCATCATAGTCATATCATTATGAATTTTTTATAGTTAATCTATGTTATAAAAAGACATGCACTTTGACTCTCAGATCAAAAAGTCATTAAACGGACAGGATTGGCCGAAAAGAGTCATCTTGCGGTCATTATCATCCTGATTTCGTTTGACTTGGACGGCCAGAAAAGTTTGGGTTTATGTTAAGGAATGGGGGTGTGGGTGTACAGAATATGGTGGGGTGATGCTCGGGGAACATTTGGATAAGATAGTCTCAAATAAAAGCAATTTCTTAACCTGTTTTTTTTTTTCTTTTTCAATCTTTCTCCTCTCCTCTTCTCTACAAACGAAGCGAAAAACTATCACCGGACTCACTCCCTGGATGAAGAAAATCAGAAGTAAATCAAGTGAGATTTTAAAATTCTAACTCTAATTTCCCCCCTTTTGCGATTTGTTTATCTTTGCACTGTGTGGTCTAGGTTTCTGGCTGTTGGAAATTTGCTGCAAAAGGAATTCCAACCCTAATTATTATCGCAGGAATTGATCTTTAAGGATTCTGATAGAGGTATTTGATTTCAGATTCATTGAAGAAAACAAAGCATACTTCGACATTGACGATGAAGAATATCCCTATGAGGTACTTTTCCCCCTTATACATTTATTTATTTTTTTGGATTATTTCTTTTGTTAACCATTGTTGTTCTATGTTTCCAGTATACTAGAATCGATTGTTCTTTTTTTTATTAGGTAAAATTGGGAAAAAATATTATGGTTTTATTTCTTTGTCTGTTGTTGGTTTTATAGAAAAAAAAAATCTGAGTTACTTCAATGAATTTGTTTCATATTTTGTGCACTTAACTTTCAGATCTTTGAAGAGGCTAGCATATGATATTGAAGTAAGTAGTGAAGTGGGTTTGATCTGGGGAGGGTACTGCCACATTGTAAATTATAGTGGATACCTTCCTCATAGCCCTTATTTCTAAATTCACCTCTTTTTTTTTGTCCCTAATCACCACCCAGTTGCAATATGACACTGCCCATATAATCCGTATGTAGATAGAATTGAACTTATGGATGTTTTGGTCTACTAAATGACGTATCCTCACTACTTCCATAGTTATGGAATGTGTATAATTCATACTTTCTTTTTGTTTTACTTACAAAAAAACTAATTGGTCCAACTTACTACTCATGTATTGCACAATATCAAGCTCACCAGAAATATTTATGTTCTGTGGTTCTAGAAGTTTAGTTTTCGGGTTCTCTTATTATGCCTTTGATCTTGGTGATTTTTTTTTTTGGGATACTATAGAAGGTCTTTCAAGCGCTGGTTGTCTAAGTCATGAAGGTGGGGAACAAATTGCACATCCTAATGTTTGTGAACAAGATAATGTTCAGAGTGAAGGAAAAGCGAATTTGGAACTATGTGTTGATTCAGAGCCTCCGTCTAAGTATCCAAGAGAAGACGACGCTAAATTGGATGAAAGAGAGATTAAGACGCTTGAAATTTCCAAAAGCAAACAAAGGGAATGTTCCAGGAACAAAGGAAGGAAACACAGTACAGGTGAGGCGCACAAGAGTCTTTCGAATTTTACTTATTTTTGCTTGCCCCATTTGCAATTTGTATGTATTGGCAGTTCTCCTTTCACTACTTCTAAAAACTCCAAAGGTGAAATTCCAAGAGTTGATTTAAGTAATTGAATATATAAGAATAACTCATCCACTATCACTAAAATAACGATTGTTTAAAAGAGTATAGCCTGTCCTGCTAATTTTAAAGGGTATAGCCTCTCCCTGCTAATTAACATTTGGTAAAACGTAGACAACTTGACACTTTAAGATAGTTTGTTTCATTATGTGGTTTAGGTATATGATGACTACCAGTAATCAACTGAGATAAATTTCAGGCTACACGTAGGAAATAAGTTCCTTACTGGATACACAGATGGATTAGTGTGAATCCATGCGTAGGATTATGTATTATAACATCCATCAATAAGTTCCTTTCTGGTAGCCTTTCGAAACAGGATCTCACCTCCCAAATAGGACCTTTAAGTCTCCATGTAAGCATCCACCTCACATCTCGGTCTAGCCACTCTAAGCAAAATATATTTTGATTTGAATTTCTTTTTTACATCTTTGAAAGTTCAAATATTGTAATGAGAAAAAAAATGCTTTTTTCCAAGAGACTTATATGCATCAAACAACTCTTATCTACTGATATTGATGAGTGCCTAAGTTCTATAATTCAGTAAGTACTCAATATATGGTTGAATATCTACATAAAACTATTGGTGGCCAATGTTGAACTGCAAATCATGGATTGAATTTACAAGGTTTTAATATTGTTTTTAATTTTGTAATAGCATGGTTGATGGAAGACAGGAACATAATTTTATTCCAAAGAATGATGCAATTGACCATCATAGAAAACTAGGCGTAGTTGGGCTGCTGATCTCTGTGTAGATTGGATCATGTTATTGAAAATATCGAAGTTCATCTCTCTTATTCATATGAGATAACCTTACTAGCTGTATGTGTCATATCTCTATAATGAATAACTAATATAGCGAATAAAGTTAAATCACATCTTATTAGCTTTCACCTTAACAGATCCGGTAAAACCGGTTAGCAGAGCAAGTAATTTCATTCCTTAATACACATTACAACATTTGGTATCAGTTTAGATGAGGAAGTAGGGTGGTTGTTTAAGAATGGAAATGTATTGAGGTAATTATATTTACCCTAAGACACTTAGTATCTTTTGGATTTCAAATTTGAGCCCAAATAGTGTGGGTGATAAGCTGAAAAGAGATTGTAGGTCACAACTACTTTGCATTTTAATATATAAACTACGTTTGATCTTTTCTTTTTCTGCCCAGTGGTACATATTTTATAAATAAGTGGAGATTTATTTTAAGGTTGAGGAATTCGATTGTGATTTTATAGAAGTGAATCAATATGCAGTGAATTAGCAATGACGGTTTCAGAGAACTTTTGTAAGGAAATGGGACAAACTGTGCATGTGGTGCCTTTAACACGTTGCCTCTTATATTCCTTACTCTTGTTCGCCTATAAATAGAATCAAGATTTTGTGTGACACTCTATTTTCATTATTCATATGGGCATCCATTACCATTCCTCATATTATGACGGGTATTTTATTGATTTATTTATCATCAACAACATGAATCCCTGCAATGTTATCTTCATATTAGCATGTTTATGTCTAGATTTATTCTTATAAAATCCCTTCAGTTCAATTGATTATTTTTTTCCTATTTTCTCTATTGTACTGCAACCTGATAAAATGGTAGAGGTAATCATAGACGCTTAGTAGTTATTACACGTGACAAAAATTTGGTTCAACTTTGTTCTTATTTTCACTATCTACAGATCTGCCACCACAACCGACACAATAAGCAGAGACCGTAATACTGGAGAAGGTCCATGATAAACTTTAGATACCACCCAGATGTATTTGGCATGCGCAGGTTGGGGCTATGGTGGAGAAAGGAAATTAGGTACCGTTTCCTTTGGATCTCGGCATAATGCAACAATAAGGGTAACTATATGAACTTAATTGAAGAATACTCTTAGTGTCAGACTTCAAATTAGCTTTACTAATTATCTTCATCTACAACATCATCCTTTTTGTAGTCTGCTTTGTTTATAAATTTTGAGGCCTCGATACCAACCTCAATAAGACATGCCTTACTGATTAGATCACACACACTTTTCTGTTGATTACCAGTCGTATGCTTGATGTAGCATTATCATATATTTACATTAATGGATGTTCGATTTTGATATCAAATAATTACCCCATTGGGAAGCAAGGGGTAGTATCTCCATCATTGGGGTTTATAAGAGGTACAAGTCTATATATTAAAGATCATTCCAGTTGTTTTTCTTTGAAATGTAGAGTTCTTAAGCAAGAGGTAACAAATTCAATGTATGGCTGCACATAAACATGCCTATCTGCACTAGGCATCATACAGGCCTACCTGCATTTCAACATCATGCATGCATATCATTTTTAGGATATAATTTTCTATCAGTAGGTCTTACAGATGTATGCCCACTGAATCAACATCATGATAAACTCAATCATGACAATTATTTACTTTTATCTCTACCTTTTAGTATGTTTAATTTTTATTAGTCCTATCTCAACTATGACCATTTGGTAAGGTTTCAATGTCTTAACAATTTCTTATTGGAACTTCGAAGTGAGATTATATGTTATTTCAGACATCCCCTATGGTGATTTGAATATGCATAAGAGGTTTCATGTAACATAAGTTTAAAAAGATGATCCTTATGTAGTCTATGTTAACTTAATATGTGGTCAGTGATGAAATCATATCCTTACTATGCTCAGACACGGAAGGACTATATTATTGCATGTTTGAGGCATGGTGTCAGACCTAAGCTGGTGTGTGATACCATTTGCAAGATAAAGGATATAGCCAGAAAAGCGATATGCTTATCAGGTTTGTCTCCGCGAGCCTTATTGTAATACATGCATAATAGTTTATTATTGATTGTGATGTTGTAATCTTTAGTAAAAGTCATAATGAAAAATTAACACGTGTATATTCAATTTTTAAGAAACTGAATTTGGTATTACTAAATATGAAGTGTCAGTTTTTGTTGAATGAAAGGTATTAGTGTTTCTCCAAAAAATACCACTGCCAACATGGATCTATCTGTTATTTTTATTTCTTTATTTCGTTTTCAGTCACTATAATTGTTTTTGTGTGTAAAATTAGTTATGGGAAATATACTATTAAAATAAAATGAAATGAAATGTTCAAAATGTAGTTTCAAGATTTGTTTCTGATGGAACTGTGTTGAGCTATAAGCTAATGCTAGCAATTGAGCTTGATACCAAACATGTGATCACTAAATTTAAGTAGAATTTTTTGTCATCGATAGATTGATGATTTAAGAACTCTAAGTAGGTTTATTTAGTATTCTGGAATGAAAAGTCTTTAATATATTATGATATTATATATTAGGCTTCTTGGTCAGAACCATACTTTCCTTAACTTTGTGGAGTCCACTTTACCGCACCCCACTTTAATAACAAACAGGGGACCTTCCTAAAATTTTGTGGCCCTTGGAAATTTTTTAGTTGTCTTAGTGTACAATTCAGTTTGGTTGCATGGGAACGAAGAACACAATTAACGGAAAAGAAAACAAAGCTTGATTGCTTTCGTTGATACCACAACTTTTACATATATTATACCTATATACTTTTTGGGTCATTAATGTGGTCCATAACTTTTGGGTTCTTAGCCAAGCCTGCCACGAAACCTGTTTCAGAAGTGATTCCACTCTGGTGAGTGTAATAATAAATGTTTAGGATTATGATCCAATGCCTCTTAAAATGTTGTCGGATTTCTTTAATTTTCTTAAATTGTGTATTTACCAAATATTTCAGTGGCATGTGATATACAATACTCATCTTAGTTATAGTCCAAAATGAGGCTAAATTTTTGAACTCTTTTGAATCTTGAGAAAATATTTCTAGGTAATGTTTTTTCTGTATGCATATGTTTAAGCTCATTTTGATTACTTTTCTTAGTTATAATGAAATGATGGTGTGTATGGGTTAATACTGAAATAGTTAATTCTTCTGACATTGAGTTGTACTTTAAGATGACTTTAATTTTACTTCATATATGAGATGAGTAAGATTTTTTTTTTCTGAAGTGATTGGTCAAGGTCAATCCATTGGAGATGTTGAACTTTAGGCCAATGCTGCCAATAGCTTGGAGATTCGATTTTCAGTATCTTGTCGTTGTCAGACTCAAGTTAGAAACATAGTTTTGTATAATATTCTAATGTTTTTTTGAAGATTGAATCACTACATCTTGAAATTTAAGTAACCTGTATGTATTTCTATTGGGTGGCAGTACATGTACTGTAAAAAAACCTACCATCTTGGAAGGAGAAGACTTGAAGGTAACATGATTGCATTAATGGTTGAACTTCTCCTTTTTAGAAAGGTAACCTAAAAAACATCTCATTTTTCAATTTATGGTTAAACTACCCCATGTGATAATTTGGTTTAAGATAAGTGTGAAGCTAGACTTTCGTAAAAGTAGTATGAGTGTGTGATTCACCGTGAATTCGAGGGTTTCATCATAATGCTACTCGTTGTCTTAGCTCAATTGGTAGAGCACATGGTTGTAGTAGAGCACATGGTTTACAACCATGTAGCCGTGGGTTCGAATCCCGCAGATGGCACGGATATCATGTGATTAGAACTCTCTCTCTCTCTATATATATATATATCGGTGCAGTAATGATGATTTTATGAGTTTTGGGTACTTTGATGCCATTGTCAATATCTTTAGTCATCATACTAAGAATTTCTAGGATATAGTTTATTAATTCCGATTTGGAAAGTTCTTAATGCAGTTTGGATGTTTTTTTTTTACTATTTTTGTACGTTTCGTATAATTCTGTCTTTAGCTCAATAAAGATGTGTATTCTGAGATGAGTAAACAGAATTAAATCAAGTTGCACTCCTGCAAGCTATTGCCAACTTTTGTTTCCATATGGATTCTCATTGTTTGTTAATATTATGTTTTCATGCTTCCAGGAATCAATAGTAATGAAACCTCGCCATATGTTTGTTTATATTGGCTAATTGATGCTACACATATCGAGACCACGTATTGTTTGCATTTTTTTTGAGCTTCCTATTTGTTTTTGCTCGATTATCTGATCTTGCTATTTAATGATGCTATATTGTGTTGCAAATTTGATATATTGGTGATGTGTACTTGGAGCTAGCGTTTGTATGCTACGATTCTTCTTCAAGATTCTATCCGAAGGGCTGTCCTAAGTGTTGAACCAAGAATTTCTGTTCAGCATTGTAGCCACATGTTGAGATTTTATATTTGCATCTCATATAGTTTAAAAGCACCATCGTGATGTCAGATATTTATCTCAATCTAGGTTGGCGGTTAAATGCATCACCTTTTTTCCCATTTCAATTTCTCCTTCGAATATTATTATTTCCTATGAGGAAGTTTGAGCTAGCTTTTGTGGACTTCAACAATTTCCTGAATGAAAGGTATATAATACCTATCTGCTGCCAAAAGATCTTTGGTGCATTACTATTTGCATTGGGATGGAATTGTGTACATTCCTTGCAAACTATCATGTGAGTGTATGGCGTATTTTATGTTTACATCTTTGCTAGAGCGTAGAACTACCGAGTTCTCCCTTTAGCATGATTGTGAAAACTTAACTGAACGTAGGACGAATATAAAATATTTGATGATATTTGTTCAGTTTTCAAGGATAAATTAGGCCAAGGAGGTTCCGGGTCACTATATAAAGGATGTTTGAAATAACTGTGTTGTCACAATTAAGATCCATAGCTCTCCAAAATGGCAAGGAGAAAATTGTATCAATGAAATAGATACTATACTGTGTATTTTACACATATTTACAGCCTAATTGATTAATCCACGTTCTCTTTCCATACGAGTGTTCATAGCTGAACTTTCTTAAATTTTATAGGTTATGCGAGCAAGTGTGGGCAGAACCAAAGTAAGAACCGAACTACCATTGTATTTCACATGCAACATATGTAAGATACATATAATTAACATCATTGGTACTTGCAGATTCCACTGGAAGATTGAAATCTGTTTCAGGTATTACTATGGTTGCATTCGATAGTCAAAAAAGGGCTGGCAAAGTTTAGAAGAGAGAGATAGTCATCGCAGATACAAAGTAAATAACTTTGATTTGTAAAAGGTTTATTTTATTGATGAATGAATCTTATATTATTTTTGAAACAGGTTCACGTGCATTAGGTACTACCATTGCCTCCAGAGTGTTGATTATTATGAATATACGAGAAGTGGATGAATTCAAGAAAACATAAGTATGACGAATAAAATTAAGACTATATGACTTTATTACGTACTAAAACTACAAAATTAATTTATGTCAAGAGACAATAAAATCACAATGATTTGCTCTCCACAACCGACGACCCTATCGAAAATAAAATGACCATACAAGAAGAAACTTACAGTGAAAATAAGGTAAGCGTGTCTTTGGTACATTTTTTAGATCACTATTATAAAAAAGGTGTTCTTTGACTTTGAGATTTGGGAGTCATAGAACGGTCAGGATTTATCCGGATGGCCGATCATGCGGTTCTTATCATCGGGATGGAGTTTTTAAAGCCGACGGCCAAAACTATTCAGTTATATTAGTATATTTCTTTCTACTATCCTTCTCTCTGAAACCCTTCGAACACAAATATTTTCTCCAACCTCTGTTTGATTTTATCAATTGAGTTTTATATGGTTCGTTGATTATTTTCTATCTTCAAGAGGGCTGAATTTGTTTTGCAACAAACCAAGAAAAAAAATCATGTTGAATTACAATTGAGTATTTATGTTAAATCAGAGTAAGATAGTAATAAAATTTATGTGTTGTCTTTATTTTTTAGTCTTTTCATTTCATCATGATCAGTTTATTTTACGATGTTTGCACGAACATCCTACGACAAAAGAATTGAGTTGTCTATTATTAACATAAAATGTATACATTCCTCTGGACAATCACTAATGCATTAAAAGCATGTACATCGTATGTGCCAAAAGGTGACTGAGTAACTAAATTACTTACTTATCTTTTAAAGTATTTGGATGCATTAACTAAGATGTAGTATGTTTTAATGTATTACACATGACACCAAATTATAGCAAGATCACCAAGTTTTTTTATTTTCTCTTTCGATTAGAATAGAGTCTATTTTAATGTATGTAAACCGAAGGCTATCAGAGAAAGATAAGAGGAAGCAGAAGAACAATCTTATTAAGAACTTAGGGTAAAAACATTACATAGTTTTCTTTATATACAACCCTAGAAATCTAATTGGACCGCACATTCATAGCTTTATATACAACCATAGAAATCTAGGGGGACCGCACAGAACGTAGGCATGTAACATAAAAAGAGTTTCAAAAATTCTTAACAGACCGAGATAAAAACCGAGCAAACAAAACCGCCAGACACATAACAGGGACCCCCTATTTTTTTCCTGCGGGGCCCACCGGGACCCACCAGAAAAATCTGTCTCTGTCGGTTTTCCTGTAGTACAAACTCTCGGTCTGTTAAGAATTATCCAAATATTTTTAGTGGAATAAAATCTTGAGATTTATAGCAAGAGAGAGAAAGGCAGGGGACCCACTTCCCCTACACCAATCTTAACCCACTTCCCCCACGCCTATCATTACGATAGAAGGGCGCCCCAGTCACAGTTAAATAAAAGAAGCCAACTCGAACTCTACCGCCATGAAAATTCAAAGAGAATGGCAGAGAGCGAGAGAGAGAGAGAGAGTAGAGAGAAAAAAATTCGCATCAGATTTCTTCTATTTTCGACAAAAATCTTATCTGTTTGATAAAATGCTTAGCAGAAAGTACAGAGTTAAATGTTAATCCAAAGGCTGCGCTACACCGAAACCTGATATGAGCGGCATTTCATCATCTTCTTCAAAGTGAGCTTCAAGAGGTAAGCTTCCATCTCTATTTCAAACCCTTCTTTTGAGGATATTCTTATCAATTAAGATTTTGTTGTTATGATTCTTATGAATTTGTTAGAAAGGATAATGAATGTTTTTGCCCTAGGTTATAATGTTGAGAACTTTCTCAACAACATTTGTTTGAGCTATTTAATGAAATGAAATAGAATCCTACTCTTTAACATCGATCAGTATTCCAAAATGCATGATTAGTAGATCCATATCCATCAATCTCAACCAGGACAAAACTATTGCCCGTCATTAGTTTGAGCGGCAACCCACCTAGATTCATACCCACCATAGTTAAATTTTCTCCTAGCGCCTAATTTGCAGGTTGTTATAATCTGCAAAAACATTGCACCACAGATTTAAGTATCCAACTTTTTGCACTTGACACTCGAACTGGAAACAAGAATTTGAAACTCACGCATTCATTAACATCATTTACCTCAGGTCACCAGGAAACAACATTCTATTAGTCTAACTGCAGTTGAAAACACGATTTGACAATACCTCAAAGTTACAATTAGAAAACAAGGGCAGTTTTTACATTTATCAATCTTTGTGAATACAACCTTCTACTATAGTAGCTGCAACTGAATCAACAAATCTCCAATACGGAAACCACAATTTCTCTTTCTTTAGAAGCAAAACAAAGAACAGGCCCCAGAATCCAACTGCAACTCCCAAAGCAATAATAGCATACAATAACAACTTCTCTTTTGCATCATCTTGGTCGTCTTCGCCAACTTTACTTGAATGATTAATATTCTGGTCACCCTCACAATCTCTCTCCTTAGGGAATCCACACAATAAATTGTTCCCAGCGAAAGCTGAACCATCCACACTCAGGGTATCAAAGTGACTCCCTCTTGGAATCCTTCCACTTAACTCATTGTAAGATAAGTTTAGAACCCCTAGGGAGTCGATTGATGTCAAAGACTGAGGAATTAGTCCAGAAAGTCTATTGTAACTTAAATCCAAAGACTGTAAACCAGACATGTTTCCCACACTAGCTGGGATATTATTAGAGAAAAGATTATACGACAGATTAAGCATAACAAGTCCTTTTAATAAACCTATCACTTCTGGAATGTTTCCGTTGAGCATGTTACATGATAGATCGATTCCTGAATTATAGCTGTACAGATTCTCAAATTGTGTCCTGGTGCCTTTGATAACCATTTGAAATGGCACAGTACTAGATAAGCTTAATACTAATTTATATATAGGTCTACCTGTTGGTTCACTTGTTAGCACAATCAAGCTTCCCATATTTTTAGGAATTGGACCTGACAGATTGTTTAGCGATAAGTCTAGTATTTGAAGTTCTTGCAAATGGAAAACCTCTTCAGGAATGGACCCATTGAATTTGTTTGACCTCAAACAAAGAATTGCAAGGGAATCGAGTAAACCAAGACCAGCGGGTATAGCACCTTCATAGTTGTTATTTCCTAAGTTGAGAACCACCAAATCCGATAGCATTAGGATGGACATAGGAAAAGTACCACTGAGATTGTTATTGTGGAGGTTTAGATAAGAAAAAGAACTACAGTACCCTATACTAGAAGGTATAACCCCAGATAGTTTATTGAAGGAAAGATCAAAGAATTCTGTTTTACTGGGCTGTATTCGTTGATCTTGTGAACATATTGAAAAGGGAATTGAACCTGAAAGATCATTGTTGTTTAGAATTATTGTGTTAACACTAGATAATCTTTCTCCGGCTTCTATTGAGATTTCACCACTAAGTTTATTATTTGATAAATCGAAAAGATCGACACCTTGAGGTGGAAGAGGCAGAGTACCACGAAGTTTGTTGTTAGACAAATCTAAGTAAGAGAAATTTTCAAGCTTGGAGATGCAAGATGGAATAGCTCCTCTGAGGTTATTGTATGACAAATCCAATTCCTTCAAATGGGTCAAGCTACAAATGAAACTAGGAACAAATCCTTTCATATTACATAATCCTAACCCTAGCTTCTCTAGTTTAAATTTGGATGGATGTAGGTGTGGATCTATAACTACGGTAAAATTGTTTGTGCTCAGGCTCAGGGTAGTTAGGTTTAGCTCATTGATCAAAGAAACCAACGAAACTTTTCCTCTAATAGAGTTTTCGGAAACATCAAAGACACTAAGACTTCGAAGCTTCGTGATGCATCTTGGTATGGTTCCTGTTATATTATTATGTTTTAAATCAAGATGTTGAAGAGGAAAAATCTCACAGATTGAATTTGGTATGGGTCCTTGGAAATTATTGTCAGACAAGTTAAGAAAGTGTAAGTCTTTTAGATTGGAGATCATAGGATGAATAGAACTTGTTATGTTGTTATTAGAGAGGTCTAGATGCTGCAACTGAGAAAGATTGTAGATTGAAGAAGGTAAAGATCCTTGAATTCCACAATATGAGGCAGAAAGAGTGACTAACAACGGCGCATTTGATATTGAACTTGGAATTGATCCAGTTACCACAGTTGATGATATCTGAAGTATTTGCAGTTTAGTCCAACGATGTTCAAACATCTTATTTAGATCCATTTCAAGTTTGGGATTATCACTCACATCAAGCTCTTTAAGTTTAGGGAGATACTGAAATGAACCTTGCAGTAGTGAGGTTAAATTATATAGACTCGAAATAGATTGAACATTCTCCTGCGAATAAGATAGATCGAATCCCCTCAACCTTAATACATTCAGATTCACTAACCCTCTAACCCATTTTGTAGTTGATGATTGTAAGCAAGTGGTGGTTAAATTAAATTTTCTGTTCATAGACCACAAAAAGCAAGATAAGTCGAGGTATTGTAAATGCAATAGGTTACTGAATTGTGTGGAAATCGAGTCTGAAAAGTTCGAATAGGAGAGATCAAGATGAGCTAGTTTTTTTAGATAAGAAAACTGATTCGTGATTCCTGATTTCTGAAAATCATTGAAGCCAAGATCGAGATACTCCAGACGACTAATGTTGAAAATGGAAGGAGATAATTTACCTCTTAGTGCAGTATTTGGTTCAGTTTGGGGAAGCAAATAATCACGTTCATAATGGTAATTTTCAAGGTCTTGGTTTCGAAGGTCAATGGATATGACATGAAAAGAATCAATGGAACATCGGATTCCATGCCAATTGCAGCAGTTTTTGTGTTGGATGTTTTCTTGCCATGACGACAAGCGATTTGATGGATCTTCCAAAGAAGACTTGAAACTTAAGAGAGCCCTTCTTTCATCTGCATGGCATCCATGAGAGGCTAATGGGCATAGAATGATGCTGATCAATAATAATAAGAAGAAATGGAGATGAATAAGACGAATAGGAAATGGTGTTATTTGAGTAGTATTATAGACTGGATTCATTGCTAACTGAAAATAAATTAACTCTATCGATTGTATGAAAATCTTGTTTGATCAATGAATGGGCAGAATGGCTTACATATAGATATATCTATTTATATTTTTAGAAACTGCAACAGAAACTGGAAGTTACAAATGTAAGACACTTGAAATAAAATGTTATTGTTAGACTATGTATATGGTTCTAAGATTGGTTCATTTATGTAGTCATTGACTTATTGCTAGGAGATTACGTACCTTTAGATATTGATTACCATTTATATTTTAAAATTAGCTATGTTCGGTTGAATCATTTGATATCTATTTGAATTTTTCATTACTTGGAAATCAGTACTTCAGCACTTTCTCTTAGCCGCTTGTACATGTATCAAGGTAAGGACATTAATTGCATTAGGCCATTAGCGTCCATTACAAGCTCGGGTAGTTGGCTCATGTATCTCACACATATTTGAAACAAAAATAGGATGATGCTATGCCAAACAAACAGATTTGATCTGTAGGAGTTGTCTCCAGTCAGGGTTGCACATACTCGTTTTGTCGCAAAATTCTTTAGCAGCAGAGGAATTACGTTGCCGTTGAAATCCCTTCGTAGCAGCACTTGGAAATCCTTCCTAGCAGCAGAATTACTAGTCCTTAGCAGATGACTCCCAAGGCAGCAGTGATACTGTAGCCAAGTCTGTGGTGCAACTGATCGGACACTTCAATATTGAAACATGATTTTGAAATTCAGCAAATTGGTTGTGCTTGAGAGAGTTTTCATTAGATGCTTAAATTTAAACACGAATCTCATGTATACCTAGGGCGTAAGCTTAATTTATCTTGCAGCGCAATGTGGCAATGACAATGAACTCCACTGAACATTTCCAATGATAATGAAGTCCACTGAACATTTCCAATGAAAAGGTAGTTTATTGACTTGTGTTTCATCCATTGACAAGTATTAAGGTGCGAATCAAAGACTTCGAAACTAAATACTTTTCCATTTTCTCTTTGCTTGTAGGGCCCAGTGATGGGCAATTAATTATGACATTTTTGCTACTCAATTTTATATAAGCCAGTGCTATATTTATTTATTAACTTTTATATTTTTGATTTTGTAGGAAATTGGTGTTTTGATGGTCGAGCAGAGCTATATTTGACAAAATATTATGAATTACAACAAAATTGGTCAGAGACATGTACCTGTTGGACCATGGCGTGGATTGATTCACACTTATCTCAGCAGTCCAGGGCTAAGTAGAGTTGAACTGTTTTTTCACAAAATTCTTTAGCGGCAGCAGAATTACGTTGTTGTCGGATTTTGAAATTCAGCAGATTGGTTGTGCAGAAGAATTACGTTGTCTTTGGAATCCCTTCGCAGCAGCATCAGCAGCACTTGGAAGTCCTTCCTAGCAGCAGAATTAACTGTAGCCAAGTCTGTGGTGCAACATATGGGACACTTCAATTTTGAAATTCAGGAGATTGGGTGTGCAACTTGTGCTTGAGAGAGTTTTCATTAGAGGCTTAAGTTTAAACAGGATTCTCATGTATGACCAGGGTTTAAGCTGAATCAAGCTTGCAGGCCAATGTGGCAAATGACAATGAACTCCACTGAACATTTCCAATGACAATTATTTGTTGACTTGTGGTTCTCTTTGCTTGTAGGCACAAGTCAAAGCATTATCTAACCATTTATAGAAGTACGAAAGACTACTGATTAATTGATGGAGCTCGTAATGAGTCCGCAGTCATGGAGAAAACACTCTTTTCTTTGTAGCTCGAATTCAATTAAGTTGATGTGAATGCCAGTATTTCAGTAAGAATTGCTGCTGTGTCAAGAGATAGTGCAGACGAATTTGTCAGATATGAAACTACATTTTCGGATAGGTGCCTTCCCTATCGACGCTTAATCTTATGGTTTTCTCATAGGACTAAAGACTGAAGTCTCTAAACCTGAATTGCTGCCATAGAGGATGATGCCCAAATTGTGAGGTACTTCCTTGATGACAGTAACGAGGCATATCCATGCACAATATGGCCAATCATTTCTGAATTCAAAGGATATCTTGAAATATCGGTGGCCCATAGCCAAAAATTGCCCACTCATTGAAGCCAAAAGAAAGGAAATTGGCAAAACCATGAACGATTTTTTTGGGCACTACTCAAAAATGTAGGGTCACTCTTCAATTTTTTTGGGTGAATATTAGAAGTAATAATGAGTCACCCCTTATCTAAGTTTGCTTTTTTAATACCAAACTTGCCCTTGATAATTAAATTAGTTTAATTAGTGTTAGTGTAATGATTAATTAGTGAGGTTAGATTAATTAGTTGGGTGTTTTTAAAATAATAATTTTTTAGAAGAAGTTTTTTTTTTTTTTTTTTTTTTTTTTTTTTTTTTTTTCGAAATGAGGGTTTTGGGTACTCAGGTATACTTCAAATTTAGTTAATGTTGTTTGAATTGGGAAGAACTTTCGAAAAAATGAAAAATTTATAAACTGATTTCGACCATGGAAATAAAGTTAGGCTACGACATCTGAAGAACAGGTAGCCGAACTCATCTGCAAGTGTAGTTCGACTAATGGTTCTGAAGACACAGGTAGCCGAACTCAGCTTTAATGAAGTTTTTGCTTTTAGAGAAAAGTTCGGCTAGGAAAAAAAAGTTGCGACGTAACCGAACTAAAAGTTCGTCTGGGAAAAAAATAATCAATGTAACCGAACTCAATATATAGGTTTTCAAAGAAAAGTTCGGTTAAGAGAAAAAAAAATGCGACGTAACCGAACTAAAAGTTCGGCTAGGAAAAAAAGGAAAAAAAGTTGCGATGTAACCGAACTAAAAGTTCGGCTGGGATTTTTTTTTTTGCGAGTTAACCGAACTTTTTTCTGAAAGAAAAAACTCCATTAAAGCTGAGTTCGGCTAGTTCGTCAAACTGTTTCACATAATTCCTAGCCAAACTTCTCTCTGTAACTTCCATTTTCAACTCATTTTGATGACTACAACTCATTTTTTTCAACCAAGTAATGCGTTTGTGTTTTTTTTTTTAAACGAGACGATGAAGCGGAAAGAAAATGAACCCTCTAATAGTAACGGATTTGTGAAAAATTAAAAGTAATGGATTTGTTATAATTTTGATTTTGTTTTGTTAATGATGATTTAGATTAGGATATATATATGTATATTTATTAGATTAGTTTTAATTAGGTTAAGGATAGGTTAGTCATTTCCACACTTTAGGACATCCCTTATAAATATAGGATAGACATTCCTATCATAAAGTAGTCCCCAAAAAAAATGGTTCAAAAACATAGTTTACGTTAGAGACCGAAACGAACATAGTTTTGTGAAGAAAATGAGAGAAATTATAGAATTTATCCATTTTATTCTGTCAAGAAAAGCCAAGTATCAACTGTTGGAATTTCAGCTCCTTAACCTTTATGCTTTATCACTTAACATCGTAGAAGCTAACTACATACTGAAATTAGACTTGAAACTAGTATTAGCATACTCAATAACTCATTGAAAACTACTCCATATGCAAGAATACTACACATAGTTCATATCAAAACAGGTTATTGTACAAGGAAATAGAACACATAAGACACTTAAACTTTCACGACTTATTATCAACTTCTATTTCCTCACATTACTTCATGATTGATGAAAACTGATTTTGCTTGTAAAACATATGAGGCTAGAAGTGAGTCCTAGTCATGCTTGCCACACGTCAACTCCAACCTTTCCATTATGAGTAGGATGACACTTCATGGCTACATTGAACAGCACACATGACATGTCAAGCTAAAGGACATGTCATGCTTTGACTCAACCTTATCTAGCATTAACCTTAAGCTGGTCCTTAATGCATGATTAAAACCATAAACATGCCTTAATGCGGATTAAGACTAATCCGACTTAACATAGTATAAACAAGATACATTTAACCAAATGGAGATTTGTTGCCCAAAACACAAAAAGTCTAACATCAGCGTGATATCATATTACTGGTTTGGGAATTGCTTTTAACGGGACGGCCTTTCTCAATGACGTCCCTAGTTTTTCTTCCATGTCTATGGTTGCTGGTGTGACATCCCCAAGAACCCAATCGAAAGATTGAACCAGTGAGCCGAGCATAAGGTGAAGCATTTGCAGAGCCATTGGAAACCCTGGACACATACGCCTCCCGGATCCAAATGGTAAAAACTCAAAATTTTGGCCACGAAAATCAACATCGGATCCTAAGAAACGCTCTGGCTTGAACGTCAATGGGTCTTCCCAGTTACTAGGGTCCCTTGCAAGTCCCCAAGCATTGATGAATATTTGTGTGTTCCTGGGTATACAATACCCCATGAACTCCATATCTTTTGGTACCGTGCGAGGAATTAAAAATGGACCTGGATGTAACCTCAAAGTCTCTTTGATCACGGCAGCCAAATAATGCAAGTTTTCGAGGTCAGTTTCCTCCATTTTCCTTTCTTGTCCCACAACTTCATCAATCTCAGCTCTCACCTTCTTCATTAGCTCTGGTTTGCGGAGAAGCTCCGTCATTGCCCACTCGACAGTTGTAACCGATGTCTCTGTACCGGCAGTAAGTAATTCCTGCATGTATTAGACAAACTAGTTATACAAAATATAAATAAGTACTCGGACATTGTGTAAAGTCATTGGGTGATGACTTTGGTGAACTGAGTTCAAAATTCGTTACCCACTAAATTCTTTACCAATCTCAAAAAAAAAAAAAAAAAAAAAAAACTTACTAGTATCAACATATTAAGGTTTCTGTCAGAGATTTTATCTGGTTCATCCTTGCCATTGCCTTCAAATTCAAGCAAAACATCCAGCAAATCCTTCTCCTCATTGCGTTGTTCTAGAGCATTCATTCTACGACGTTCCTCAACGAACCCACTCACGATTTCAAGAATGAGGCTAAGTTTATATTTCACCTTACTTTTCATTCCTTGCGGGTCGAACCAACGTAAGAAAGGGAAGAAATTAGCTACGTTAGGCTTTATTATAAGATTTGCAAGATCCGAGTTTATGTCAAAGAAATCATTTCCTTTTGTAGATTTCGGATCCACTAAGTCCCGCGAGAGCACAATATTGCCGATCAAGTTGAATGATGTAGCCAGCAGAAATGGTAATACCTCGACACTATTACCCTTAGCTTCATCTGATATCCACTTAATCATCTTATCAACACATTTCCTACGAACTGATGCGGCATTCTCGATACGTTTCTTGGAAAACATTTCTGTGGTATAGAGGCGCCTCATCATCCTCCAATATGGACCGTAATTCGAAAGTGCAACAGTGGCAGTAAGAACTTCATCCGATCTTAAACTTTCATTCAGGTGTCGATTGCAGAGAATGTGATCATGGTTCTTGAACAATTCCTTAGCAGCGTCAGCAGAATTTATAACCAGAGTGTTTATTAAACCCAATCTTATCCAGATGACTGATCCATAAGTTTGCTTCATGCCGGCCAAAGTTGCATGTGGCAAGCGGCCTAGATCGAAAATGTTACCAACCAACGGCCAACCTGGAGGCCCCGGAGGTAATCGTCGTGTCTTTCGCTTGAGGAAGACAAGAAGCAAAGTCGTTGCTGCTGCAACAAAGATTGTTATCCATACCAGCATTTCTCTTTTAGTGTGTGGTGTTTCCATTTTTCCTGGCTAAGCTATGATTAATGATTTAGTGCAAGTGCTGCTGATTATTTTCAATCTGAATATTCTTCTTAGGCTATTTATTCATATTGCACCACTTTTAATTAATAATATACATAAAATATAATATGTGTTTACTTTAACTAAAATTTATTCATTTATAATATTTCTTCCTCGTTTTCAAATATATATCTGTAATAAAATATGTGAGCAAGTGTGTGAAACATTTAACATAAAATATAAGGATTTCTCATCTTGTACTTGCTCAGATTAAGAATACCCTACTCGAAGAGTAAAAGGGAAAACTCTATAATCCGGACAACTGTTATAGTCTAAATTTAGGACAATAAATCCTGACTTTTGATCATTCCCCTTTCCATACCACTACAAATCTTAATGTTAGAGTCATTCTCTTTTCTACCGTTCAAATTGTGCCACATCGTGTTCTAAGATTGGACAAGCCCTTGAGGTCCCAGCTGTAGGAGGGTTGAAATAAAGTTTCACAGTCAGTGGTTTAACATAGAAGTACTGCAAAGATCAAAGTTGGGGGCACAAATCTGAGTTCAAAGATCAAATCCAACAGTGGCACACCAGCAAGTGCAAAAGTCTGGCAAAAAAGACTTGGTACATTCTACCATTTGCGATTAGTTGGGCATTATGAAACGAAAGAAACATGAGAGTGATGGCAAAGAAAAAAGGCCGGAATAAAGGTTGATTTAGGTTCAACCTAAGATAGCTTTGGAACCAAGCAATCAATAATCGTCGTTAGATAAAAAACTTGACTTTGAGATTAACATAGCAGAATATACAATCTGGTTAGGATGGACCGTAATTTAACCATGTACAATGACCTGTTCATGAAGGTTAGACGAAACTAGCCAATTGAATGATAAGCTTAGCCATTTTCATATAACAATTTAACAGTGCGTTCGTTTCGGATAATTGGGAACGCATGGATTCAATTCCGAGGGAATTGGCCCAATTCCTCCAACCGAACAACATCAAAATTCTCGGAATTGTTTTCTATTCCCTCAATTTCGTTGTTTTCTTTTCCATTGACTCACCGATGTAATGTAATCGGAGTCCAGGTTATCGATAATAAATGACTATACCACCCCTTATGATTGGTTAGTTTCTTTTCTCTTTCAAAAAAAAAAATCTCCTTCTTCATTGAGTTGTACAGTGGATCTGCGATTGATAAACAAACTCCATCACCACCTTAAAAAAAAATCCACAACACCACCACCAACAACTGCACCATCGCCAATAACAACACCGGTAGTTCTTCCAACAACGACAACACACCACTACCAATGACGACTCTTATTGTACCACCACCAACAACGACTCCTATTGTACCACCACCAACTACGACTCCGACCACTCCATCTACACCATCTGAATCTCGACCAACACCTACAACTCTTTCTGGTTTGTTTTTAGGTATTAAAATTTTAAAGGGGGAGAAGGGTATTTAAGTGATTTCCATGTATTGATTACTTATGCAATTGAATTATGGGAACCAAACAATAAAATTTGAACCAAGTAATTGAATTATGTGAATCCAATTCCTGGAAATGGATTACCCTGTAACCGAATTCCTAGGATGTCAATAATTTGAAGAGAACGCGCGGTAAGACTGTTATTGAATCACATATATGATCAAAAATGTCTAGATAATATTTTCAGAGAGTTGTTCAAATGCCGATTATCTCATGGAATAATTCTTATGCATCTGAATATATTAGACAATATAAGTACGTGTAATGTACCTGTTCGTGAATATCTTTGTCATAGTACGTTTACCGGGCATATACCCTTAAGACAAAAACGAGTTCAGGAACTCATAGATATTTTATGGTTTTCATACTAGGTATGTGTACCGATTTCGGTTTTGAAACCAACATATTTTTTTCGGTTTGCATACTGGGTATGCGTACCTTTCCTGGTTCACGATCAACAAACTTTTTATGGTATGGATATTGGGTATGCGTACCAAAAATTTGTTTTTGAACTATATCTATGTCGGTACGTATACTGGGTACATGTACCGTGGCTCTGGATTTATAACAGTTCTCCTAGTATGTGAATTGGTATGCATACTATCATGTATCCAGATTTACAGTAGTTCTATATATCTCTAATAATCAATTCGAAACATTCCCGAAAAGCATCAATGACACATATCACTGTTCCAGGCTATTTTCAAATGATTAAATCTTGAATCATGATTAGGTTACAAATAATAAATTGTTCTTAACCAAATTTATCAAAGTATGAACAAATGTTCATTTCGAGAACGATGTTCAAGATAAACTTGGCTCAAATTTTCTACTATGCATGTACTGTCTAATTTAGTCATGCGACACTGTCTCAAAGATAGAAAGGTGAAAACTTGAGAACTAGGTGGTTCAATCTTAACTAACCTTTTGATGTTGAAGTTCTCCAAAGCTCATGCGCCTTCAAATGGTAGAACGTAGTGAAATCCGGTGCTCAACTACCCACTTCTATCCTAATCGGAGACATGAATAAATGTAGACTAGAAATCAAGATATAATTTTGACAACTAAATTTGACAACAAGATTGAGATAGCAACACATGTGAGTTCGTCTGAGAAATGTAATAACAATATCTCTAAAGCATATATTAGTTAAGTGCTAAACTAATATTGGATATTTTCTAATGAGAGATTTCAGAATTACAGGTTGGATATTAGTTGGAAATATGAAACCGAAATTAAGTACTTATTGCATATCTTGAGAACATTTACGTTTTTGGAATTTCCTTGTTTCCCAAACAACCTTGGTCTATAAATAACTGAGTTTGCATTTCTTGAAAACTATCCTAAGAGCCGGGAAAGCTTCATTCATGTTATTTCTAGTGGAGCCGTGTATCTGAAGAGGAAAGTACCCTAATTAGGAGAAATCTCTTACGACCGCTCGTTTAAAGACTTCCGTGGGATCAAGAAGCTCTGCGAATACCATTGGTGGGAAACTATATAATTGCATTGTTATTTTAGTTTTCGATTATTTATTTGATTGACTAATGGTTGTTGAAACTTTGATTGTACCTAGTTTGATTATTCTTGAGAGCCTTCTGTTCTAACATAAGGGTCACTCAAACTAGATCAAAGTATTGACAGGATCGTTAGAACTACTTTTAGATTTAAATACAACTTGTGATCATCCATTGTTAACAGACTCCATTTTGTGTGTGGTCGATCATCCGTGGATTCAAGTTTGTGGTGCATAGGTACATAAGAAGGCAATTAAAGATTTGAAGACAAAAAGTTTTTTTCTTATTGGTTTTCTTATCTCGTAATTTGTGCACACATCTTGATCGGCTGGGATCCTACTTAGATCTGATTTATCTTTGATAGATTTGATCATATAGTCGTTTAGATCGGCAACTATCATTTGGTGGTATTCTTAAATATCTGAATCTGATAGTTATGAATTCGTATCTAAGTTACTGATTTGGATTGATCTTACCCGACAAAGGAGTTTACTAGTTTAAACGGAAGAGCCTTTGTCAAAACTCAACAAATCTCTTTTTAAAAGATTATTGGAGAAGTTTCCCTACATATTTGTTCCTTTATTGTATGGAAAACGATCAAAAGGAGTTGAGTGCTTAAGACTTTATATCGGTAAAGCAACTCAAGGTAGTGATTTTCTGTCTTGGGATTCACGTGCGTGACCAAACGATCGTAGACGCGGGGATACTGAGGGAACTGAGTGAGTATCTAGGGGTAGATTACTTGGTCTCAACTATGGCTTTGTTCTTTGAATAACGGCTTAATTCTGAGAGTATTCAAAACTGGACTAGGTCCCGGGGTTTTTATGCATTTGCAGTTTCCTCGTTAACAAAATCTTTTTGTGTGATTTACTTTTACTTTCAACAATTATAAATTTCTTATGATAATTAAAAGTAAATACAGTAGTACGTTAAATCATAATTATTTGATATTTATCCTATAGTAAATCGGATTTGGACCGTAAATATTATCAAGTGAATACCTTATTGTTGTATATTGTCTCGACTTTTTCCATAGACGATTACACTTGGTATCGGACTTACAGGTTGAAACGAAAAAGCGTGGTATATTTGGGTACCCTCATAACTTCTGAGTCTATCATAAATCTTGGAACTCCGTATGTTAGGTATTAAAGGAGGTTTTGGTTTTATGAACACATAGAAGTTCAATTTTGCCATCATTTATTGATAAATAAACTATATTCTCTTGCAACTCAGGTAACACATGCTAAATATTCTAACAAGAAGGATATATTGCACATTTCAATCACACATAAGGATAATGATTCATGGGTATGTAAAGAAAATTTTATTTAGGATATCAACACTTCAGAAACTAGGGAGGTGAGAGATAGGAAAAGGGAATAAATCTTACATCTGGAAAGATCATTGGATAGCATAATCTGGAAAGATCACTGGATAACATAATTCTTCTCTTCAAAAGAAAAACAACTGTCCAACCAACCTTGAAAAGGTGGTTGACATCATAAAAGATGACAACAAATGAAATGAAACGATCCTAGAAGTTTACTCACTCACAAATATGGCCACTAAAATTTGAAGAATAACCATAAATGTGGATACTATTTATAATACAAAACATAAGGGGTTTTTGAGCCTTGGACGGTCGGATAACATTTTCAGAGACAAACATCTCATCCGACCATCTCAATCTCATCCCATCCATAGACATCCGATGGTTATTGTGCATGTAACTCCCTTTGTTGTGAATTTACATTAACTAACCCTGGATGAGTTCCATCATCAGTTCAAAGAGTAAGGTGGTTCTGTGATTTACGTCACTTCATAACTCAAAGAGCATTAAAACCAATTAATTTCCTATCCTCATGTCATGCTTAAGCATGTTAATTAATTTTCAGGCATTTACTAACGTTAATTACGTGCAAAAAGAAAATAATTTATGGTGATGTTACATCTTAGCTTGATAGAAATATGCGAGTCCGATCAAAATTCTCAACCGCCCATGAAAGTTGTTCCTTTCTCTCTTCCTCTTCCTTTCTCAAAAAAAGAAAAGAAACCCAAGTGCCTTCTTGCTCAGATTTGGTCCTTTTGGACCAGATCTGAGCAAGATTTTGTTTTCTTTTAAAGTTTTTGGTAGTAGATAATTGAATAAGATGTTTTTACATCGTTTTTTGTATCTTTTGGAATATTTCTTCGTCTTTTTGGGACGATTTTTCTTCGTCGTTGTGGGGAGAGTTCTTCAAATTTCTATGGCTGGTTCGTGGATTGCTATTCTTGCATCAAAAACATCAACGATTCTTCACGACATCGCTTTGAATCTGCATCCGTGTTTGTGTGGATCGACAAATTTATGGGCAAAGTACTCCATTATATTTGGAGCATCTCTTATCGAAGAAGAAGAAGAATACATTCATATTAAATGGTCGGAATATATTTCCGGATATACCATCATCTCTCCCTTATACATAAAATTTCTTTGGATATCTTTGCGGTTTATCGCTCTTTCTCTTTGCGATCTACATGTAATTGATGTCCTTATTTGTATTAGGGTTTTGATTATCTCTTATTTTGATGTTTTTGTCATTCTTGTAAGCGAACATGTAATCACTGTTTTGATTTGAATGAATTGAAATATGTTGATTGTCAAAAAAAAAAAAAAAAAAAAAAAAAAAAGAAATATGCGAGTCCAACTTTGTGCACCCCTCTAAAACCGGGGTGCACATTCCGGCCCTTCTGATTCGTTAGTTAACTTCCAAAACCGCTCTCTTAAACCACCCCCTCTTCGGTTTTTACGTAACTAATTTTTCTTTTTTTTTCTTTTCCTTTTTCTTTTTTTTTGAAGATTATCTTCTCTAACAAAGCTCTAGTGATACGCACAGTACTTTTCCAAGGAATAACGCAAGTTAGATCTTCAACAGCTTGATCTTCACCATGAAAATCTAGCTTGAACACCCGCAACAAATAGATTTGGGACCCATTTGATTTCAATTTCTGAATGGTACCACAACCCTATTTTTTTTCTTTACCCCTCTTGGATTTGGATTATTATTACTATTACCATGAGCCACCATTAAGGTGAAGAATTATTTGAAGAACTGCAATTCTTTTTTAATGACAGAAACTAATAGTACCAGTTAATAAAGTGTTTCCATTCATATATTAATTCACACATTCAATAAAATCCCAAGAGATTCAATTTTAATCCAAAAAGTTCATATTTAAAAAGAATATCAGAATATATCCCAAGCTTTACTAACCATTACTAAAGATTCAACAGAATAAATAATTTGAGTTTCGTCCAAAATATTAATCAGTAAGTAGAGATGGAAATTTTTTTAATGAATTACTTACAATTTGGGATTAAGTTCAGGTGGGATTGAAAGTGATTGGAAGAACCAGTATTAGGTAGATTTGAACTTTGAGTGTTGAATCAAGTTATTAATCAAACACATATAATTTGGATCTGCAGTTGAGTACAACCAGTTCCCGAAGTATCAATGAAGAACAATTATGAATCTATGATCTATCATTTCCTCTGATCATATTTGGAATCTCCATGTTCATTCCTGAGATTATGGTGATATAAAAATGGAGAAAACAAATCAGGAATTAAAATACAAGAAAGATAAAATATTTTTTGGCTTGGGAATTTGTGTTTAAAAAGAAAATACAAAAATTAATAAACCAAAACCGGTTTTCTGGACACAAGATCCCTCCAATAGCAAGAGCCGGAATGTGCACCCCGGTTTTAGAGGGGTGCACAAAGTTGGACTCGAAATATGATTTAGTAATTCATGTAAAAAAAGTGAAATGATTACAGTGGTTACAAATTTCAATGAGTTCTATTAATTTTTGATGATACTAGCATACGACACTCGCTACTAATGCTAATTCCACTAATTATTTTATGGCAATTGTGTAAATATTCACTTTTACATAAACCTCTTAATATTCTAAGGTTTTTTCATGATTGTTACTATTTTTTAAGGTGTGGTATGTCACTTTTATTTATCTGTTTATTAGATTTTCTTTTGAAGATGATTTTTTCTCATTCATTCTACTTTTTTTTTTGGGTTTTATATTCCCTATATTTCAATCACTAACGTATAATTTTATGTTGCAGGTTGGAAGACCGTAGACCTATACAAGGCGTGCTCTCTCTCTCTCTATCTCTCTCTCTCTCTCTCATGTTATTCCTTTCCAAAATCACAACTTTATATGAAAAAAGAAACAACTTCACAAATCCACAAGGAATTTTAAGAAAAAAAATCCACAACTCCATATGATGTAAGATTTCAATTTTTCTTTACCGAAGATTGTGCACAAGGATGAAATGTTTAGTATAGGGAACCAAAAAAACAAACAACCCTCGGAATCAATTCGCAGCATCAAGAAACTCATGTCCATAAGGCGGAATCCAACGATCCACAGCAGTGCAAGAGTATGACTATTAACAAGATCGAAAAGGCCGCCTATCTCAAGCCTATGATTCAGTAAGTTGGGATTTTTTGTTTAGAGTACTTCAAAAGTATAGTTTTTCAGTTACTTGGTGTGAATGGTTGAGGGTCTTGTTTTCATTTGCAAAAATTTCAATAATGGTGAATGGTGGACCTAATGGTTTTTTCTCAATGGAAAGAGGATTGAAGCAGGGTGATCCTATGCCCCCATTTTGTTTATATTGATGAAAAAAGTTCTAAGTAATGGATTATCTCATCTTGTACACACTCAAAAATTGGAACCAATGGTGACAAGAAAAGGAGTTTATCCCACTCATTTATTCTTTGTTGATGATTCTTTAGTAATGGTTCAAAAAAGAGTTTGAAAAATCTACTTAAATTACTTAGAGATTATCAAGCCAACTGAGGTAAGATAATTAACAGATAAAAAAGAAAATGCTTTGTATATGGTTGTACTCCTGTAAGGAAGGTACAAATTCCAAGCTTAATGCAGATGGATCTTACTCATTTTCCTGATAAATATCTTGGTATCATTGTTATGCCAGGATGAGTAAAGCAATCACATAATGACCTATGGTAGAGATGATATTGAATAGTTTGGCTGCATGAAAAGGTAAATTGCCATCTTTTCAAGATAGATTAGTGCTAATAAAATATGTACTTGGCATACCATTTATAATATGGCAGTTTACAAGTGGCCAAGTTCACTGATAAAAGAACATGAGAGAATAATGAGGAACTTTTTATGGTCGGGGGATAGTGAAGTAAAAAAATAAGAAACACTAGCATGGGCTAAAGTTTGCACTCTGAAGGAGGTTTGGGCATTAGAAGGATAGAAGTAATCAACAAAGCCTTGTTGATGAAAATGATGTGGAGAATGATAACTTCAGAAGATGATTTGTGACGCCCCAATTACTAATCATGCTTATCTAATAGGATTACAACCTAATTGACGAGTTAATTCTAAAACGTAAAGTAATTAGTTTAACTTACAATTTTTAATTCATAATACATACACACAACAAGAAAACGAATCAATCAACCAAGTACTTATTTTAGTTCTTAGTAGCTTTTAGTGATTAAGTTTTATATCACAACCCAAATTCAGTTCTAAACTAATCTAATTCACTAACTGCGACTAATTATTATCTGTTTCATTAATTAGCACTGACTATTATCTATGGTTTTCCCATGTAAGATCTAATAGTGAGCTCTGATACCAAGTTGTGACGCCCCAATTACTAATCCTGCTTAGCTAATAGGATTACAACCTAATTGACGAGTCAATTCTAAATTACCGATTCTAATAATCATAATTACATAAAGTGCTAATAACAAAACCCAAACTATCTGATATTGTACAATTGACAAATCTCTCCAGTGATATGAATATATTAATGTGTTGTCTTACAGAATAAATATGGAATACATATATATAAAAGATTCTCAACATCTCTAACATCGCTAAAACCTTTAAGCTACGAAAACGAATATGTTCATGCGCACCGCTTCTGGTTACTGAAACTGAAGCGGAAACGAGTGAGCACATCATCCCAAAGGGGTGCCCAATGGAAAAGTATAACTTCCAAGTAATCACTAACATGATTCATAGTTCTAAGAACATAAATTCAAAGAAGAGTAATGAATCTAAGCATTCAACAATTCATGCAACAAGAAGCAAGTGTTATCCTAACCTCGCCAAACTCATTGGAGAAGACGACGTGGGAACAACCCTAACCAATAATAATGACATCATTCACACTGAGTTCCCATACAAACTATGATTCATAATATTACTATCAAGATCAGAAAGTTAGACGAACAAGTATTTTTTTTTTTTTGAAGCATGGACGAACAAGTATAATATGCACACGAGTGATTTCCCTTAAATAAAATAGTATATATAATATCATAACGGATCAATTACCGCCCTACTAAGTAATATTCAAACGGATGAGTTACCGCCTACTATATTAATAAGCAATAATATTAAAATGGATGAATTACCGCCCTACTAAATAAAATAGACATAATAATATTATAACGGATGAATTACCGCCCTACTAAATAATATTATCGGCGGATGAATTACCGCCTCACTTAACTTAGCTAAGAGCCGTGGGGAAACACAGACACTCCTAGTAGGGAAATCTCACAATGCATATCACACACAAACACATTCATAGCAACCATCGCAAATGCAGATATCACATACATTGCATAAAAAGAACACAAAATCAATACATTAATGTACTTGCAATTACGCACACAGATAGTAAAGTCTCATCATCCTCGCAGATAAAGAAAGCTTAATGATTACAAGAAGGTTACAGAGTTCCCACCTGATTTGATGACAAGCCACTCCTACCTCGAATCCCTTAATCCGATGGTTCATCCTTTGAATCGATCGTGTTAATATAAAATAATTGTTAATCACACAATCACTCTAAAAGTTAGCCAAAAGGCTCATTCAAGGTTCATGCAAGTCGAACTAATGGTTCTAAACCCATTTATGATTTTACACCTTTCATTATCTATCTTTAGCACATTTAAAGGTTTACTAATTCAATTGGTTTGGTTTTATAGTCCATTAGATATGTCTTAAGAATATCTACAACTTTGTAGGAGAAACCAAAGGCTAACTCGAACCATAACTAAACAAGCCCATTGATATATGGTCCAGCCCATCTGAATCAATTAACAGTCACTAACTTTCAAACTGACGGTCACAGGTCAACTAACAGTCAATATCTAAGTCAAGGTCTAGGGTTAAAGTCAAAGGATCGAGGTCAACTGATCAACGTTCTGAGCCAATAAGGGAATCGGTTAACTGAGTCAGCTCAGGTCAAACAGGGAAACTCGGTGAGTTAACACCGATTCAACTCAGTCAGACAAACTGAATCATCTAAGAACAGAGTCAGACAGATAACTGATTGGGATGACTAACATGCTTAAAAATCAAGGTACAACACAAAACAAGGCAATACCACAAAACCAATTCTATAATTCTTCTTGCTAAAACACATAGCTAAATCATTTCTTCTTTGATTCAGTTTAGACCCTATAATCACCATCTCTAACTTTAATTTCAATACACGACCAAACTATCTAATTCAACAATATCACCCCTTCTCTTCCTCAACAACTTCAACCAGTTCATTACACTGCTAACAATCCAAACATGCACCTCTTTAACTAATACCCATATTAGTCATTCTTTACACAACACCTGAAGCTCAACTACACCCCTCATTTCATTACCACCACCCTTTCCCGTTTAATCCCATTCTTTATCAATTCCATAACCAACCCATGAACTCAAATCACTTCAATCAAACACCCTAGTACATACCTATTGGAATTCGGTTCACTTTCCAAGATACTCCTACCTATAAGTGAACACATTCACCTACCAACAACAACAACACAACTCAACCAAACTATTTCCTAAGCTTTCCTGCAATTTCAGTAGCACAACAATTCAATTCCACAATCTTAGTACCACAATCCTCAACCTCTGCAGTTCCGATACAAGCTCCATTCTTTTGTACAATGAACCCCAACATTTCATACATAATCTTCAGCTGCAACTCATTTTTTTTTTTGCTCAATCACATATTTTTTATTAAATTGAATAACCAAAGAATTACAAGGGGCTAATAAAAATATATCAAAAAAGCAGGGACTAAAATGAAATTACAGGAAAACTTGCTAAGAACAATTATGGCTTAATATGAACTAGCCTAGATTGCAAAGCAAAAATTTTAATTATTTGTGAATCATAGTTATGAACCCATCTTTTACCTTGCATTCTAATTCCACCTTCATGAAATGTTTGAACAATTCTACTTTTGAAGCTGTTAACATTCACCTTCCCATTCTCAAATAAGATTGCATTTTTAAGGAACCATAGTTCTTTCATTACTGAACAAGCTGATGTGAGCCAAACTTCCTTTATGAGAGGAATGTGAGATGTTGCTGCTTGACAGATATCTGCAAAAGAAGAAGGCCTTGGAAAGACAAAAACTGAACATAGCCAATTCCAAATTTGGTTACTGAAATCACATTTCCACAGAGTATGCTCCATGTTGTCCCGCTCTACTACACACACACAACATCTAGAAGGCATTTCATACACTTCATTCCTCATTGTTTAATCATCAACAAAAACACCTTGCTGTAGCTTCCAGATATTGCAAGAAATAGAAGGATGCAGAAAAGATTTCCAAATAAAGGAAGGCCATACCAGTTTCTGCTGCTTGAGTCTTATTTTTTCCACTGCTGATGATGTAGTAAAATCACCATTTTTGCTTCCAGTACATTTTACAGTGTTAACTCCACCATTTATGACAATAATAATATCATCTTTTAGAACAGACCAAGCTCATTTCAGTCCTAAATAAACTGATGAAGGTTTCCAGTTTGCAAACCACTGACCATGTTTATCTTTAAATTTTGCAGTAAAGAAAAGAGCCCATTCATCTTAAGAGTTTATCATTTTCCACATTATCTTCATAAGAAAAGCCCTGTTAAAGGTTTCTAGCCTTCTAATACCTAACTCACCTTCTTCATAGGGAGTACAAACTTTTTTCCATGATAATGTTTTATATTTTCTCACTTCACTGTTACCAGACCATAGAAAGTTCCTGATAAGCTTTTCACAAATTTTAATGACTGGAGCAGGCCATCTATAAAAAGTCATAGTATATAATGGAATGATGCACAAGATTGATTTGACAAAAACAAGCCTCTCTGCAAAGGATAAAAGTTTACCTTTCCATTTAGCTAATTTATGATGAATCATATCTACAATAGGCCACACCATAACTGAAGTTACCCTACCAGGAGCTAAAATTACTCCTAAATATTTATCAGGGAACTTAGATAACTCAATATTAACCAACTGACATATTTGCAACTTCCTAGCTGAGGACACTCCATCAATGAAGCACTTACTTTTTTCTTTGTTGGTTAATTGACCTGAACTGGCTTGGTATTCATCAAGTAATGTAAATAAGCTATTCAGAGATTTCTTAGCACCATTGCAAAAAATAAACACATTATCTGTAAAAAAGAGATGGGTTGGATGAATACCATTCTTAATCACCATTGGAAGAATTTTACCCTGAGCCACCAAATGAGATATGTTCCTGCTAAGAACATCTTCCATTAGAACAAAAAGAAGAGGTGATAATGGATCACCCTGTTTTAAACCTCTATTCATTGAAAAAAAAAACCACAAGGCCCACCATTAACCATTACTGATACTTTTGTTGATTCAAATAGAGTGAGAAGCCAATCACACTATGAAGAAGAGAAACCATATTTTTGCAAGACTTGAAAAAGAAATTTCCAACTTACTGAATCATTGGCTTGAGAAATATCAAGTTTAAAAGCTACATTACCACCTCTCCTCTTCTTTTTCATTTCATTTACCATTTCTGAGGCAAGCAGTATTTGGTCTTGAATGCTTTTACCTTTAATGTAAGCTGCTTGTTGAGGTGATATTAATTTCTCCATAATATTGTCCATCCATACAATAATGATTTTGGTAAAGATCTTGAATAAGAAATTGCTTAATCCAATTGGTCTAAATTGGTTTGCTTTTTTTGCTCCTTGACATTTTGGAAGAAGAACACGGAAATTTGAATTAAGACCTCTAGGAATGTATCTCCTCCTCCAACAGTATTGAATTGCTTCTATCAAATCAATACTTATAATTGACCAACAAGTTCTATAAAAAATAACTGAAAACTATCAGGACCTGGAGAACTCTCTGGATCCATCTGAAAAACAGTGTTCTTTATTTCTTCATGGCTTGGCAATGCATCCAACATCTCTTGATCTGAATTACTTATTAATGTAAGAATGGCATCTAACAATTTTTTTGAAATGTCAACCTCCTGGTATTCAAACTTCTGCTTGAAGCGATGAACTAGTGTATCAGCTATAAGAGAATGATCTGAAATAATATTACCATTATTATCTTCAAGCTCACTAATCAAATTTGCTTCTTGCCTTATCTTCATCTTAGTATGGAAAAATTGAGTGTTAGATGCACCTTCTTGAATCCATTTTTCTCTAGCTTTCTGCTTTAGAATTACATTAGCTTGTACTTCTCTGCTAGCATGGTCATTCTAAGATGATACAAGATTACTCAAGGCCTCTTCATAAAAGGGGTGAGCATCTGAATACTGAATTGCAAGTCCAACTCTCTCTTCTGCTTCTTTAATTTTGACTTGGACATTCCCAAATACATTCCAATTCCAATCATTTAAGTCTTTTTTTAATGTTTTTCACTTTTGCATAAATACATAAGCAGGGTCACCAACAATATTTTGAGACCAACTCTCACTGACAACTGACAAAAATTCTGGATGATATATCCATATTTTTTGAAATTTTCTCGGACAGTTATTAGGTTTAGGAATATTCTGACAACCCCCAATAATGGTGCATGATCTGAGACAATTCTTAATCCAACCTTATAACCCCAGTCTCCATATTTTTGAAGCCATTGATGATTAAAAACTGCTCTGTCAAGAGTGCATAAAATTCTCTTCTTACCTTGTTGACAATTTGACCATGAGAAATGTAAACTTGTTTTAGGAGCTTGAAGCAGTTCAAAATTGTCTAAGCAAGTAGAGAAATCCAACATGGAAGCTCTGTTAGGAGATTTACCTCCTACTTTTTCATCTAGTGAAATAACTGCATTAAAATCACCCAAAACTATCCAAGGCTTCTTTAGATCACTGATAGCTTCTATTTCAGACCATAAAAATATTCTTTGTACCTTCTTCACATGTGCATGAACACCAGATACCAGAACATCTCCAATACTGACAGTAATCATTTGACTAGAGACAGAAACTACTTGAGGAGTTGAAATATCCACAACAACCATATATTACCTTTATGATCTGATGTAGAATTGTGAATCACCATGCTTTGCATTCCTGCTAAATTTAATTTTTCACAAAATGAAGCACTGCACTTAACTTTTGGTTCTGCAATAAATACTAAAGGACTAAACTGATTAATCAAAGACCTTAATTTATCCTGATCCCTAGGTCTTCTCAGGCCCCTGATATTCCAGTACATTAACTTCATTTGATAGGAGGAGGAGGATTTTTAGGACCTCCTTTCCCTTGGTTTTGATTTTTCCTGAAATTATACTTATAATGAACTTGATTTTGTTTGGTTACCTTCACTGTATTAGATGGACTTGTGAATTTTGATGATGATGCTATATCAAATTCTTTTTCTTTTTCAACTATTTTAACCCAATATGTCACTTTAACTGTGTCATTGGATACTTGACCAGTCTTTCTATTCACAAACTTGATAACAGAATCTTCCAAATTATTGACCTCCTTTGGTGTTGAGATATTGGGAGTTCCTTTAATAAGAGCTTCTTGTTCTATCTCACCTTCTTCACATAGAGAACTGAATTTACCTTTAAGAACTAAGGTTATTTCCAGTGGATGGCAATGTTGTATCCTAAATAGTAGTTACTATAGAATCTTTATCTGCTCTTTCTGAGACATCACAAATATCAAATGGAATATGCTTCTGTTTTATTGGTGTTGTAAATTGCTTTTGATTATTTTCACTACCTGCATATCCACTTTAGATTTTCCTTGTCCAATTCTACATTCAGTAGTTAAGTGACCAATGATTTTGCAATTATGACAAAATTTAGGATATACTGGAATTGAAATATCTTGAAAGAAGCCTCCTAATTTTGTGCCAATCCAAATTTTGTTAGGAATTGAATGAGCAAAATCTATCTCAACTAGAACATTAGCATAATAACCAATTTCACAATTCGCAGTAGCAATATCAATTTTAATAGGAGTTCCGATTTCCTTACAAATTTTAAAGAGAATTTTCTCTTTCCAAAATTCCAAACCTAGACCAGGTAATCGAACCCATACATGTGCTTTAAAGGTTCTTTGTGATGATGGCCTAAAGTTGGAAACCCAATTTCCAACTTGCAATACTTGATCATTTACTTCCCATTGGCCTGATTTGATTGTCATACGATCAACTTCATTATCCAGTTTAATTGTGAAGAAACCTCTTCCAAGAGGGATGAGTTTACAATCACCGATTAACTTCCATTGTTGACGCAAAATAATAGCTGCATCTACAAATTTGATTTTCTGCAAGTATAATCTACCGATGAGCGAGAATTTCCATGGAGCTAATCCTTCTTCAAAAAGGTTATCAGGTAATTCTATTGTTGGAATTTTTGGAACTGAGTTGTTTTGAGATGAATCTAAATTTGTTGAACAAGTGGTTTCCGGACAAGAATCCATTAAAACCACCTGAACTAACAATTACTAATCATGAAAACCAAGAATTAATGCTTTTGAAACCACCTGAATTGATGAATCTAAGCACGGAAGTTGAGATTTTCAATGGAATTTTTTTTTCGCCGAGTCAGGCACCGATTCGCAGAGCGTGACGAACAGCTTAATCCTCCTGAGAGTATTCATTTTTATGTCCATACTATATTCATTTTTATCAATAGCTTCAATGTCAATGCCACCTCCATTAACAAACCTCATCACCAGTTCTGACTAACACCACCATGTCATCCTTGTATCACCACAAACCTCCTTTAAAGTATCCTTCTAACCACCAAAACTCAGCCACAACCATTTCTGAACTGACATCTTCATATCTGTAATTCCATGTCCACCACCAAAGTAACATCTTCTTCATATCAAATCATATACCTTCAACTTAAACTCAGAACAACATTACCCAACATATTACTAACTCCCATCTCTAGTTAGATAGCCATGACATCTCCACTTCCAAAGTCAGTGAACTTATAATTCAAAACCACTAACTAACAGCTCACCTTCCCCCTGAACTTCACCAGCAAACTCTTGATTTACTTATTTTTCTTTCAATTTCAAAACACCATCCAAGAACCTAACTCTAAATCACCAATTCATCTTCTTTCTAGTACCGATCAGATGATTCCTAATTAAAAACTCAAACCCTAATTCTTAATTTGGTTTAGGGAAGAACAGGAACCCTAATTTCTCTAAGAAATAAAATTAACCTTTCATACATCCATCTAAACATCAATTAAACACAAACCCGTTTCTAATTAATCATCACAAAGCAATATCATCAATAAACAACAGCCAATTCGAAACCCTAAGTTGCCTGTATTTTCGATTCGTAACAACAACTCAATCTTCTTCTTCATAATTAACAGAAACACTAACTCCTCCTGCTTTTATATATCCTCATGATCTAATTCTCTCCATCCATACCTCAAAAATCATCACCGCATCTCCGACAGAAAAAGAACGGAGAAGAAAATGAAAGAGAAGAAAGAGAAAGAAAAGGAATAATGTGAGCTTATCCGATCTAGTTTTCTTGATAATGCCGACAGAAAATTCTTAGACACCCGGAGGATTTGATATGGGCAGCCTAAGTTGGTCAAATGAGAAATGAAGATTTTTCCCCTTCGCACTAATCCAGTGATATCTTCTTCGTCTGGTATCCGAATAACACGTTCGATTAGTCCATTTTACGTAACTTTTCGAGATCTAACTAGTTGTAATAATTTCGTATCTAAATCATTGTTAGATTAATTTATATTAATTAACATTCGTCTCTAATCAATCGAATCATTAACGGCTTAGTCGTCTCTTGACTGGTTTAATTGCGTTGATGAGCTTGATGGTCCTTATATGATTGGTCAAAAAAAATTGCTCCAAAATATAAGGATAAAACTGGTCAATAGATAACAAAGTGGAAGTTGTCTTCTGTATGGCTTGGATTGAAGTGGGCATGACAAGAACTCAAATATGATGTGAGATGGTACATTGGTGAGGGAAAACAATATCAGTTTGGTTTGATTTGGATAGGTGATGAACCATTGAAAAATATAGTAGGTACTCAGATTATGTAAAGAGTCACCTTAATCTGAAGGTGAAGGATTTATTAATTCATACTAACTGGCATATTTCCACCGAATCATAGAGTAGTTTGCCTCCCTCCTTACCAGTTTTAAGTGGTGGTGAAGACAAAATTATATGGAGTGGAGATTTGAAGGGGAACTTCTCGTCAACAACAACAGTTAATAAAATAAGAAACATAGAACCTCTTCAACATTGTCCTTCAAAAATTCGGAAACCATTCTTACACCCAGGGAATGCTAGAAATGTATGGAAGATACAATAAGGAATTTATGTTGATGATGAAAATATGTTGAGTAAAGTTTACAATATATAGTGTCAAGATGTTGTATCTGCAAACAACATCAAGACAGTATGTCCCATCTACTATGGTTTTGTAGTTTCATCACAAGAATATGGCAATGGTTAGGTAACATTTTCAATTTCTTATGTCCATTTCCCTTTGATGATGTTTTACAATTTGCAAAGTAGAAGAGCTCAATCGTTAAAGAAATTTGTTTAAAAACAGCTTGTTCTACAACCAAAGAGTTATGGTTTCAGAAAACTAGGATGTTGTTTGAGAATTTACAACCTAATGAAACTTGTTTTAAGAGTAGAACCATAAGTTTAGAGCATTATGGTAGTTATAGAATGAAAGGAACCAGATGGAATCAAGATTGTGACTCTAAGATCTTAAACTTCTTTAATATTAGTCACGGAAGCACTAAGTACAGTTCAATCAAGGAATGTCACTGGCTTAATCCAGATATAGAGTATATGTTGTTTTGTTTTGATGGTGCTGCAGTTGGAAATCTAGGTGTTGATGGTGGTTTTTAGTTCAGGGGTAAAATCGTAAAACCCTAAATTTGTGTACTCTTGTTCTGAAAAGAAGTAAGAGCTATTTATAGATGACGAGCGCTTACGCCACATTGCTTATAATATGTACCGCAATTCAATATATTCATATACAAAATTTAATTAGAATAGTGTTGATTGCAAAGTCACAAATATTCTATAGATTTTGCTATGCTCCTGCTTGCATTATTCATTAATGCAGGGTTTACTGAGCGTCTATATTGTGTTCTCAGCAGAACTCTTAAATAGAGACGTTAAATTTGTGTTCGTTCTCAGCTGAAAGCATGAATTTTCTTAATGTTCAGATTAAGATATTTATAAAAGGCACTGCAAGTCGTGCCACCTAGAAACGTGCTACTTGCAAATGTATCCAAAAAAATAATAATTTTGTGCCAACGTGCAAAATTCACTAAAAATTGATTAATTTTGTGTCAGCTCGCAAAAAATCGATTTTGGTCTAATGTCACTTGCAAAAAATTAGGTTTTAGCCCTAAAATGGAGCCTACACAATATCTCGATTCCTATTGGTCTAGACCAAACCTAGGAAAGCTAGGGAACCAAGCTACCATATAGCTAGTAGGAGTTGAATCCTCCCAAAAATCGAAATAAAAAAGAAAAGGGAATCCGCAACTAAGTTGGAAAGTAGCGGAAGGAGGCACGACCGGGCAACTTGGCCGGTCGGTTTTCCCTAGCTGACGCCCCTCCTTGACGACCGGCCACGCCCCATGCTGCTGATCATTGTCCCTCTTTTTCATCAACTAATCAGATCACTCCAAAGCTATAACTAGCACTTTTAATTAAAAGTGGAAGTAGGTTGGTCGATGTGCTTACAATTCTTAAGAAATTAGATCTTGGCCGTCCAAAACGGTCGCAAATTGATCGTGATCACACAACTTGGTAAGCTCCATTAGCTAACCCCAGGTCTTACAAACATGACCAAACAAGTCCCACGGTACTCACCGACGGTCCCACTTCTATTCCAACCAATCAGTACTCCCATATCCTGTAGGGAGCGCCCAAGATCGCTAACCAAAATAGGCTAGTTTCTCGGTTAAAAAAGGGTTCTGATCGAATTAAGACCGCACATGGCAGTCTCAAATCAATAGTGGCCGTCCAACTTCGCTAGCCGAATCGACCGGCCGAGATTTGATTTTAAGCGACCAGCAAGGCACATACATACTCACCGGTGGCTCAACTGTAGCTCCTAACAATCACATTTCTTTAAACTTGACAGCAATACTGCAAACCAATTATCCAAAGTATGCCGGTCACACGGCTTTAAAAGCCTTGACTTCGACCACATGCAGTATGTAAGTGCCGCAAAACTATCTCGGCCATCTGAATTGATCGGCCTGGATATGATTTCGGGGAGCCAATAAGATGTTATTGTGATCGTCGGTCGCCCCTCTTCCATGATGACTGATCGACTTGTCCTAAGCTTACCCAAACGGCTCTTGGTAGCTGCTCAAAATAGGTTGGCCACGCTACTCATAAGAGTCTTAAATAAGTTAGTGATAATCAACAACTACTTCAAATCATCTCAACCATCCAACTTTTCTAGATGATTTGACCAATCTTAGGTGACCAATGGGACGCCATGATTGTTGTCACCTGCTTCTCTTCTTCATGAGTCTATCACACCTCCTTTAGTCGACTTACTCGGCTGCCAACCGTTCTTCCAAAGAAGGATGGTTGTGCTCCTAACAACGGTACTTAATATGTATCGATTTAATTTGAGCTTCTTGCTTAAAAGCGATGCTTTACATGCATCGATTACAAATGAAATATCGATTTAATAAATAATTTAATCATTTATTTAATCTAAAAGCACCGTATGCTATTTTTGAGTGCCAACTCACGCCAAGTCTCATTCACACGACTTGAATTATCACATATGACCACCTACCGCCTAGCATGCGTGTGATTGGTCGAAATTATTAGTTCTTGTCAGCAAGACCCACTCAGCAACTACTACGAAGGACTTGTTCAACACTTCATGTAACTTACTTCACATTGTCTACAAAAATACTCGAGACATCAAACATGTCACAAACTGGGGGATACTCATTAGGGTGTTGGTCTGGCGGTTTACATCATGCGGCGTGCAACACGCCCATTATGAGAAAGTGTCAGGAAATGCAGGCAGTTGATGGCAGTAAGGAGTAGTGGGTATAAAACCAACCAAGTCTTCCCTTCCCGACAGGGACGTGGTTCTCACCATTTTTACAAGATCCCCACTACTCAACTACCTCCACTTCTTACGAGGTCAGTGTGTTCAATTATGACTTGTATAAATAGGTTTTCAATCTATTTCAACCGACAACAATTTTTGGTTATCAACGTAAGTACTCGGAGACCATCTGGAACCTACATCTTACACTTTGCAAGAAGGTTCTACATTATGATACAAGTCATAAACAATTACACCTTACAAATATTATCACTCTGATCTCAACACCTTCTATGCTTCTCTCCCTAAGATCAACCCTTGTCCTTCCTTTGTGACCTAATTGAATCTGGAACGACCATTTTTTGGTTAAGCCCAGAGTCTTACAGATTGATCTCTCGAATCTAAAGTACTACCGTGCAATACATTTGTTTAGGGTTTGAATTCGTTTCTCATCGACACACCCAATTTACCATTTTCATCAGAATCAGTTTTTACCCTACTGTCAGGTTTTACCCTACTGTCAGGGACGTGGTTCTCACCATTTACACTAAGCAATGCAGGTTTTGGAATCATTGCAAGAAGCCATGACTGTCAGGTTCTTGGTACAATCTCTAGAGGTCTTTGAATATCAACTAATTACATAGCTGAAGTCATGGCGGTAATGTGGGCTATGGAATAGGCACTTTCTTTATCTTGCAGCAAGATTATTATTAATTTTGATTCTAAGTCAATAGTGGAGGACTTTAGAAAGGGGAATATTCCCTGATTTATTCGTTCAAAATGATGAAAAGCATGCAATGCATTGTCTAAAATTCATTATGTCCACTGTTATAAAGAAATTAATTTTTCAACATATGTTCTTGCGAAAAAAGGAGCCAGATTAAGATTGAGTGAAACACTTAATTCAGAAAGACCACCATTCCTAATTCAAATTGAAATGCCAGATAGGTATTAAGGCAGTTTTTTTTTTTTTTTTTGTGAAACACTTCTGTATTTTTGTTTTTGTTCTTTCTTTTCTGCACCTTTATTATCTTTTTAATATTCAATTAATAAAAATCCGTGAGTTAGCAAGAAAAAAAAAAAAACAAAGGCCGCCTATGAAATTTATTCACTACTATAAGCAAATTATGTCGACTCAGATTCAGGAATTTTGTTTTGACGGACGTGTCTATAATGGCCACCATCTGCAGTTGTTCTCCGATCCACGGCAGTTTAACTAAAAATAATCACTCTATTTTGGCATGTACAGCAAAAATAGTTGAATATCTTACTAAATACTAAGTTTCCAATTTAAAAGATCATTTGTTTGTCCATTTCTAGTGCACTGTTTTTCTCATGTCGACCACATATACTGCAGCCAAGCACTTGCCATTATCTTTCGTCAGCCACCATTTGTTCCTTGCCAGAGATACTCTAGGGCGCAGAAAATATAAGGTCAAGGACAGTGGCCGGTTCAGGAGTACTCCAGGGCGCACAAAAATCTAGTTGCATTCATCATATGTGCGAGGTGAAATGCCAACACTGGCTCCTTTTTGGATGTTCAGTTGTTCATCTAATGCAATCTTTTTTTATGTGACGAGTGACTAGGGACTAGGGAGGTACTGTCTCTGTACTATCTACATTGGATTTCAATACTCTTTGGCAAAACAACAAACCTGGACCGTTGCCTGGAAATAGTCTGATGTAGAGTTTCAATTTGTATATATGTTGCATAAGAGGACAATGAAGATCCATCAATCAAGCATGATGAGGTCATACATAACATGTAAAGTGTAAGCTTTTGATACGCAACTAGTGGTTCAATTTGAGAAATATCAAACTTATCAAAACTGTACAAAACTTGTTGTTTTGACCATCTCCGTCTCGATCAAGAACAGATCCAACTCAATTGGAATGTACTGGCTAATTTAGTTTTGAAAATCATGTGTTTGATTAAGAACCCAGTCAGTGCCAGCTCCACAGTCATATGCAACTCACATTTCTCTTGTACTATGATGTGATACACTTCTTATATATCTCCCTTCTTGTTCAGCATCTTTCAACCACTAGGACTTCATCTTCACTTCTTCTTTACTCTTATACCTTGCAAGATAAAATATGAGTAAAGCTGGGGATATAGAAGATGTTGAAAATAGAGGGATTGGTGAGATAAATGTACCATTACTAAAGCAAGGAAAGACGGTTGCTTCTGGACAAGACGATAAGCTTGACGGAAGCGACAATGGAGGATCACTCGGGATGGTTTTGCTTAGTACATTTGTTGCAGTGTGTGGCTCTTTTGAGTTCGGATCATGTGTAAGTAATATTTTGAGCACAGCAACTCCATTCTTTCTTTTTTTGTAAACAGGGGAACTGAAACCAGGTCTAAGTTGCCATCAAGAACAAACACTAGCTGGACTTGTAGCTACTCCCTTCTCCACCCACCTGTTCACCAAAAACAAATAGAAACTGCATATTTAGATATAGAATACTGTTAGATTACTACTTTATGTCTTACTTACTTGGAGTCCTGAACTGGTACTTAATAAATTTTGTTTGGTTTTGTAGGTGGGATTTTCAGCACCAACCCAATCTGGAATCAGGGGAGATCTTGGTCTCACTTTGTCTCAGGTTTGTTGGAAAAACTTTACCTAGTCATTCAAATGTGTTGAATTGAAGTGTTGGGTTCGGGTAAAAGTTGAAAGACTCATGGCCCATAAGTTACGTCACATTTTCAGTTTTTCACAGTATATTGGATCTTTGATCCAAGTTTTTCAGTTTTTCACAGTATATTGGATCTTTGATCCAAGTTTATACGCTTCCGTTGTCAGATACTATGCATGTATTCTTTCCCCAGCCTTGGATTGTGTCACACTGACATGGGTGCAAACGGGAACACCAGTGGTCTGAACTGGATCTCACACATGGACAACAGTTCCCGGTGACAAATTCCTAGGCAACAAATAAAACGGAAGTCAAACCTATCTAATCCTGCATGTTTTCCTAGGCCTGAACCTAATATGGATCAAGCCAAGAATGGCCAATACCTCTTGGTTGGGAAATGTTATTGGATTCATCCATATCAACTCCAAACCCCACTCATTTGACATGTGTAACAGCATTGAAGTGACAGCAATTGTCAAACCAATCATCTAACAGTTCTGTATCTAGTCCTGTATCTCCTGGATTATTCTCTCAGGGTCTAAGCAAGATTCGAGATCTTTCTGTATAATTCAAAATAGTGCAAACTTGCAACACAGAAAGCCGGTTGTAAACCCCTTCGTAATTGTAATACCGATAAAATTTATGACTATAATTGCAAAGAAACATCATTAGACCGGAAATAACAGAAAGGTATAGAAACATTGCCAAGTACCGGACTGGGTTTATGATTGAGTTTGGACTTCCCCTATTGTATGTTCACCCATAATACACACACAAAATGAGCACATCTGCATTCCAAAATTCCATATCTTTTTGTCGTCTTGCAGTATTCTATGTTCGGTTCCATACTAACAATCGGGGCAATGATTGGTGCAATCACAAGTGGTCGCATTGCTGATTTTATTGGGCGAAAAGGGGTATGTAAAAACGAAGATGTTTAATGCCAATTCACACATTCTTAATCTTAAAATTCTTGTTTTGTTCATTACTTCATTGTCAATGAAACAGGCAATGAGAATGTCAGCTGCATTCTGCATTATAGGATGGCTTTCTATCTATATCGCTAAGGTTTGCTTGTTTTCTTCGACACTATATCTAGTTTGTTCAAGCCATTTATGTTGATGAAATTTTTCATGTCCGTCAAGGGAGTTTTCTTGCTTGATGTCGGAAGGGTCTTTACAGGATACGGAATTGGAGTTTTCTCCTACGTGGTAGGATTCAAACATTTGATGCTATATTATTCAACCTTAACACAGTTTAGGAAATCTTTTCATACTAAAACTAATTCCTGTAACAGATACCTGTGTTCATAGCTGAAATAGCACCAAAGAATCTTCGTGGAGGACTCACGACAGCTAATCAGGTAAAGTAGCATTTGGAGCTGCAATATCACCAAAAGCTGAGAAGTAATAAATAAATCTACAATTAAGAAGTATAAGAACAGTAATGAAAATAGCACATATCATCTGCAGCTCATGATCGTTATTGGAGCATCAACTGCCTTCCTAATGGGTACAGTTGTAACATGGAGAACACTTGCTCTTACAGGTAAGTTCTAAAGTAAATAGTTTAATATGTTTTCCAGAAATCAAAAACTGTTCAGATTTTAATGAAAATCTGGAGACAAGGAATTGACGATTGTGGTTTACTTGAAGGACTACTTCCATGTATTATCCTGCTTGTGGGTCTATCTTTCATTCCAGAGTCTCCAAGATGGCTGGTGAGGAACAGAATATTAATAACAAGACACCTGTGATTTCATAAGAAAAGAGAACGGTGAAAGATGGATACTGAGTATATTGATTTTACCAATTTTTCAGGCAAAGGTAGGTCGACAAAAAGAGTTTGAAATGGCATTACAGAGGCTTCGAGGAAGGGATGCAGATATTTCTCATGAATCTGCAGAAATTCAGGTATGTAAATTATGAAATGCAAACCTGTAAAACTTATTGAACTGAGTTGGTTATTCGAACTTATAGTGACTTTTATGAACAGGACTACATTGAAGACATTAAACAGCTACCTAAAGCTAAGATGGTGGACTTGTTTCAAAGAAAATATTTTGGCCCACTCATCGTGAGCCATCTTAGTAACTTATCTTTTTAAAAATAGCTGAATATCTCCATAAGCTTGCAGACTGAAAGTTTGGAACTCATGTTTAGATTGGAGTTGGGCTTATGGTATGTCAACAATTCGGAGGGATAAATGGGATTGGGTTCTACGCAAGCGAAACTTTTGCATTAGCTGGTAATGGAAACAACGTATGATTCTTTGTAACAATTCGTATAGGTTTCTCTGGTTCCTAGACAATTTCTTGACTGGACTTCTATTTTGTGATAACAGGACTTTCCGGCAAAGTCGGGACAGTAGCCTGGGCCTCGATCCAGGTTTCCAACTATGTCACTACCCTCCTCAAGATATATTTTTCCGAAATAAATGCATTGAATATGTTATAGAAGACACAAACAGCATACCAGAAGCACAATACTCAGAATTTTAGAAATGATTATAAAGTAAACTGAGCTAAATCTAAATACATGAACTGATTAACAGGTACCAATAACTATATTGGGTGCAATCTTAATGGATAAATCAGGAAGAAGGCCTCTTATGATGGTAAGTGGATTGACAGTTCATATTATCCTAGAAGTATAAAGAGAAACCGTGACGAAAAACATAGACTGTGTTGCTTTTTAGGTGTCTGCGACAGGAACGTTCCTTGGCTGCTCACTAGCTGGACTCTCTTTCTATCTTAAGGTGCACTATAAATAAACACTTAGGTAATCTTTTTCTTTCCTACTGAAGTACTGAACCTGTTCTTGTGATATAACTGTAGTATGTAATTTGTGAAACAGACCCATCAGGTGATGTTGGACTGGGTTCCACTACTAGCTCTAGCTGGAGTACTGGTAAGACTAGACTCTTAAATAACTCTGATTTGGAGTACTCAAGTTGGTAATAAATTATGGAGTCTCTATTATATAAGAGTGTTAAAGCTTTTCTCATTTATGCCTTCTCAATGGGAACAGATATACATAGCAGCCTTCTCAATTGGAACCGGACCAGTGCCTTGGGTTATAATGTCTGAGGTAGTTTACCTTAATAGAACTCGATAACCATTGACGTTAATATAATACATCTTTGCGTAGCCAATTGACAGATAACATAAATACACTAACTAAAGATATCAAATTTGAATGTCATTTTTCATCGCAGATTTTCCCAATAAATGTAAAGGGTGTGGCAGGAAGCTTGGTAACTCTTGTGAACTGGTTTGGTGCTTGGGCTGTTTCTTACACTTTCAATTTTCTAATTAGCTGGAGTGCCTCAGGTAAATGATAACTTACTTTCCTAAAATAATTAGAATGTCTACTACGCAATTTCATTCTTATTTAGCAATAGAATTTATGGGTTTCAGGTACATTTTTCCTTTATTCCGGAGTATGTGCAATTACTGTTTTGTTTGTGGCTAAGATGGTACCAGAAACCAAAGGAAGAACCTTAGAAGAAATTCAAGCTTCCATAAATGCGTAAATTAAGAGGAAAGAAACCACAATAGATATTAGATACACAGTTTTTGGAGAAATTTTGTTTGTGTTAGTGTTTCTTTTCTATTTCTAGATATAAAGATGTTAACAACAAGAATAGTGTAATTGCCATTCATTCTAAGAATAGTGTAATTGTCATTCAGTTTCAAAGCATTCTATTAGTATTGCTTATACTGAGTTGTGTAATTCAATGGTGTACTTGATAAACATAAACAACATTGGATTTGAAACAACTAAAAAACTTAAGGCAACGTGTTTACTGTTTAGTAATACGGAATTCAATCGGCATACCTGATGCAGAAGATGAGTGCACAAAGAACCGTAATGTTTGGTCTGTTAATCATGGATAGTCTCTTGTGAGTTCCTACTGAATCAAGGAGCTCAGCTTCTCCCAGCAAGGAACATCTCTAGACGAATTAGAAAACAGAGTTCCTTCCATCTCCGGATAATTCATTCAAACTTGAAAAGAAGTTAGGGTTCCATCAGACAGTAGGGTTAACGAATCGAAAGGAGCGTAATCTAACAATGGATTTTCTAATGGGGCTGCTAGTTCCATCTAGGTAGTGGGATAAGAAATGTCCTAGTATGTGATAAGGCCGGTTCCTAAGGGGAGCTGGTATAAAGATTGTTTTGCCATGTCACATGGCATGGCAAACTAGTTTTCCCACTACGCTAAGCTGACAAATTTTATTAAAGTAGTATATTATACTCCCTCCGTTTCAGGAAAAGAGTTATTTTTCCTTTTAAATTTTGTATCAGCAAAAGTGATATTTTTATATTCGAATAGAATAAACTTTTGAAACTACCCTTTCCCTGAGATTTCATTTCATTTGCCGTACTCGCATTTCATTATCTTCTGTATCTCTTACTTCTCGTTTCTTCCGCAGAACCACTCCCACCATCATCGATCCACCACCATCCCACCATCACCGCCGCAAAACCACTCCCACCACCATCGATCCACCACCGCCCCACCATCACCGACAAAAAAGGATGTCGATTTCTTCATTCTACTTCTCATTTCATTTTCTTCCACAAAACCACTCCCACCATCACCGATAAATCTTTTATCTCTACTTATCATTTCATTTTCTTCAACAGAACCACTCCACCACCATCGATCCCCCCACCCACACCATTTTTGATAGAACATCTTCATTAAAGATGAAAAAAGTGAGATTTGTTGATTTCTACTTGTTTCTAAGGATGAATTTAATACTCCTTTGTTAACAGTCTAATTGATGAAAAAAAAATTCTTTTTTCTTTTTGATCGGCTAATTGATGAATCTATTGGTATGGTGAAGAGACGACCTCTATGATTCTTAATTGAAGATAAGAGAATCTGTGATCAATTTGATTTTGATTGAAAGTGAAGATGAAATCATGGTAGTAATTGTAACAAATTGAGGAGTAAAGAGAAGATTCCGTGATTCTCAGAAGATGATGAAGGTAATGTGATTCTCAGAAGCTGATGAAGATTTCTTGTACCTGTTTTGATTAAATTTGGTTATGTTTTGATTAGATTTGTTTCAGTTTTGATTGAATTTGTTTCTGAGTGAACCTGATTTTTATCAAAATCTAATTTGATGAATAGTTGAACTTACATATCTGTAATTGGAGATGGAGGGAAGTGTTTGAAATTTTGTGGTTTCTCTGTTTTCAAAATTTGAAAATGAAACAAGTCGAAGAAGAAACTAGTCGGGAAAAAAGGAAGAAGATAATTATGGTATTAAATGTTTTGTTAAGGGTAACTCTGGAAATAAATTAAAAAAACCACTCTCTCACATGCTTGTCTTAAAAATTGTGCAAATTGGAAAAGTAACTATTTTCCTGAAACGGAGGGAGTATTGTGTTTTGTAGGACCCTTGTTAATAAAAAATCTAGTTATTTGTATTTGGTGGGGTCCTTTTTAGATTTTAGGTATTATAAAATATTTTGTGGGACCCTTTTATAATAAAAATCTGTTATAATAGTTAAAAAGTAGGAAAGAAGAAAAAACTAAAGATTGAGCTAGTGTCGCCCGAGAAGAAAAATCTGTCAATAAACTAATCTGGAATTTCAGTGGGCGCTCATGCTAGTGACACCAGAGATTGAGCTAGTGTCGCCCGAGATTGGGCTAGTGACGCCCGCGTTTCTTCTTGGCTCGCGTGTCAGTAGGGATGTCGCGCGCCATTTCAGCAGACGGGCGTCTGGTAGAGTGTCTCAATGTTCAAATGAACAGATCTGTTCATTTGAACATCCATTTTCTTGGTTTGTTCATCCCATAGTGGGATCAAAATGAACAAACTCTAGGTTTGTTCATCCCATAGGAATTTCTCTAAGCGATCTAAACTAGACCGCTAGAGATCTAAACTATACCGCTAGGTATAGTCTTGACCGGGAGGTCTAGAGTCGATCGCTCGGTAGGGACTCGACCTGGCCTGGCTAAGTGGCATATGCCACTTAGCCAGGCCAGTTTGCCACTTTGCAAGCTCCATAGTGGGTGCATAAATGGCAAACTCTTTGGTTTGCCACACCCATAGGAAGAGGCCTAAATAAATGATACTGACTAAAGTTACCCGGAGGATCGGGAGAAAAACTGAGTTGGCTCCGCTTTTTTCTTTTCTTAATCATTTTGGATTTCTGTAAACCATGAGTTCACAGTTTATAAAGGGGATATCAGTATTACTTGGAAGTGATACCAATTCATATAGGACAAATAAATATTAACAGATCCTGACCGTCGGATCGCTGAATTGGTATCACCCCGCTAATAGTGGTATCCCCTTTATAAATCATGTATGATTTCATGTTAGAATTTTTTATTTTAATGTGATTGATATCATTTTAATCTCTCTTTAGTATTTCAATTTTGTTAATCAATCTGTTTTTCTTTCTTTCATAATATTTCATCTTTTACTAAGTTTTCATGTCTCACTAATTATCTTTGTTCCTCTTAATACATTTGCAGTTTTGTTTATCTCTAATGGCTTTTTCCTATTTATTTGTGGTGATCATTGCTTTTGCAGAGTATGTCTCCAAGCTTTTGCTTAATAGCATGGAGTGGATTGGATTCAAATATTTTGTTCAAGTTACTATGTTGAAGAAGTCTCAGTTCCGATTCAGCTCGATTGAACTCGATAGTTTCACATCCCGCTCTTTCGCCAATTCAAAAAAAAATCAAAATTCAAAAAGTCAGCTGCATGCAGCTGTTTTCTCTCCTGATTTTGCTGCTTCCGTTCAAAGCCAGCTATAATACTTATCAAACAAGGAAAACTTCTGAATATTCTTGTTATCGTATTTTTAGCAGGGAAAATAATCTGTATTTATCTTCCAGACACCTATCTTCCCATTTCTATCCTAAATACCATAATAGGCATTCCATAATATATTTACCCCAATTGATAAGTTTCCACAAATAATTGAAATTCAATTTCTTGATCTATATCTTCTATTTTTGGAAATTTATAAAGTTCTTCCATCAAAACCTGGTCAATGAACCTACAAAACCCCTCAAATTGTATCAGTCTAAATAACAACCCTAAATACATCATCTTGTAGTATGCTCTCTCGATTACAGTTGTTTATCACAAGAGTATCTTAATGGAAGAAAGTAGTTCTAGTCATGTTGGAGATTTGGTGAATAAATTCAAGCAAGCTACACTGGATTTAAGGAATACAAGTAAAGTAATAGTAGCTAAACAGGGTAACCATAATGATGAGAAAGCTAAATCAGATTGGGAGGCAAGTGTTATTGGCAAGATTATCATTGAAGGAATAATGAATTATGATACTGTGGTGAAATATATCAATTTCACTTGGCCATTCTTAACAATGGAAAACTCAAAGGATTGTAGAGGTGGAGCCTAACTTGATGATTTTCAAGTTTAATCAATAGGATCTCTTAAACAAAGTTATTGATGAAAGTCCTTGGGGAATTAACAAGCATCTTTTAGTTGTTCACGACTACATTCCAGGCATGATCTATACTGAGAAGCATTGGGGGTTCCGGCAGTTTTGGATTCAACTTAAGTATCTTTTGACGGAGCACGTGAATGTTTCATCTGTCACTAAGATGGGTGAAGTTATGGGAGAAGTTATTGGTGTCGAACCCAAGGATGCCATACCAATTGGTAGTGACCTGGTGAAGGTTTGTGTCAATGTAGACGTTAAGGTGAGGTGTTAAATGTACCACTAATGTTGGTGTTACAAAGTGGCAAAAGTCCTTCTATGAGCATCAACCTTGTAGTATTTGCACAGAGTGTTATGTTATAAATCACTCTAAAGGAACATGCAAAGATACAACTATTTTTTTAAACAAAATTCAAGAAAAACCTTACTTATTTGGTAAGATTAACAATATTCGCAAGAACATCACAGCATAATCCTCTAATAATGTTCCTCCTATTAAGAAAAACCAAAAGAAATATGTCAAGGAAGCTATTTTGTTCCTCTTAAAGATGGTGAAGTGATCAATATATATTTTCTACTCAATAAAGATGAAGACAATGCTGATGAAGATATTAGATTAGGAAAGCGTCATAGAATTGACAATGTTACTGTTGAAGCTCCTTTGATAATTGAGACTTCTCTACAAAGTACCTCAATGAATTCCTTTTCATCCACCAAGATTACTCACATGGTCACTTCTGGAGGTAATCAAATAGATTGTGCTAATAAGGGAAACCATGTATCATTTTCCTTTGAATTCCATTTATTACTCTATCTTCTCTATTTTTCTCTAATATTATTTATCAACTTTAGGGTTTTTATCTCTACATCCGCATTTATTATAGTTAGTTTCTTCCCCTATATTTTAGGCAGTCTTTTTAAATACTCACATGCTTAAATTTATTTTGTTATAACTCTTTCATGCATAATTATCTCTAGCTTTCACGTTAAATACCTCAAATTAGGATTGATTTCTCTTTGTCTAGCAAATATTTTCACCATGAAGGTTATATCTTGGAATGTTCAATGTATAAAAAGTATTAATACTATGGATCATATTAGATATCTTATTAGGACTCAAAACCATGATATAATTCTTATGTGAGACTAAACTTAATGAAGCTAAAATGAAACCTCTTGTTACTCCTTATCAATTCCCTAATGTGAGATATATATCCTCTGTTGGGTTATCTGGTGGTCTTACTATAATATGGAAGAATGGTTACTCTTGTGAGCTTCTTTGAAGTGAAAATAACATGTTTCATTTAGTGATTCAAGAAGATCCAAGCCAACCAAAATGGTTATTATCTTGCATGTATGGGTATGGAAGTGGTCTAAAGAAAATGGAAAAATGAGACTTCGTTGAAGAAGCAGGAAGGAATGTATCTAGTCCTTGGTGTTTAATTGGTGATCTCAACATTCATATCACAAGATCTAATACTTCTACTTCTTCTTCAAATGATGGAAGTATTAATTCCATGCTTCAAGATATTGGTTTAGATGATCTGGGTTTCATAGGTCATGAACATACATGGACTAATAATAATTTGGGAACTGGTAAAAGAAGATCTAGAATAGATTTGGCTCTGAGTAATGCAGCTTGGAACTCGATCTTTCCTTCTTCAAAAGTCCTTCATTTGAATCAAATGGGTAATGATCATTGCCATGTAATGCTTATAACTGATTACAACCAGCCTAAGCTCTGGAAACCTTTTAAGTTTTTTCAAACTTGGTTGAATGATATACGATGTGCAGTAGAGATAGCTAAGGCGTGGAGTAAACAGGTACAAGGTTCAACGACTTTCAAACTCACTAACAAGATGCAATTTACAAGAATAACTCTTTCTAAATGGAATAGAAATCACTTTAATGACATTAATATCTGGGTTGATACTCTTCAACGGCATCTCTCAGTTATTCAAGAACAACCACATTCATAAGAGAATACCTCAAAAGCATTTCAAATTAATGAAGAGATTAACAAATGGCATAATATCCATCATGAATTCAATAAGCAGACGTCAATAGATAATTTTCTTAAAGATAAGGATAATGAAAAAGCGGGGGTCTAACAACCTCACCCAATATTTCGATTAGCAATCTGTATGGACTAACTCTAATATACTTTTAAGAGAATCAACTATACAGTCATACTCAATATGAATAAAAATTATATCAAGGAGTTAATATCTCTATCTCTCGATTTGATCTTTACTCAAGAAAATAGAAATCTGTGAGTCTTTATCAAATACAAGAGAGATATAAACTTGTATGGTACCAAAGACCAATATCCAAGGATCAATCAATTTTCAATCAACAACCAAAGGTTGGATTTCACAATTGATCGATACAACGCACAACCTGTGATATTCCAATTATATAACAAAATATAATGCGGAATAGAAATAACACAGATACCAGAAATTTTGTTAACGAGGAAACCGCAAATGCAAAAAAAACCTGGGACCTAGTCCAGATTGAACACCACATTATATTATGCCGCTACAGACACTAGCCTACTCCAAACTAACTTCGGTCTAGACTGTAGTTGAACCCTAATCAATATCACACTGATTAAAGGTACAGTTGCGCTTATTACGTCTCTGATCCTAGCAGGATACTACGCACTTGATTTCCTTAGCTGATCTCACCAACAACCAAGATTTGCTACGAACCAAAGTCAAAGACTTTAATAAACAAATCTGTATCACATATAAAAGTCTACGGTAATAGATAAATCTGTCTCCCACAGATAAACCTAAGAGTTTTGTTCCGTCTTTTGATAAAATCAAGGTGAACAGGAACTAATAAATAACTCGGAATTATATTCCCGAAGAACATCCTAGAATTATTGATCACCTCATAATAATCTAAATCATGTGGTAGTGAAACTAGATATTGTGGAATCACAAACGATGAGACGAAGATGTTTGTGATTTCTTTTTATCTTGCACTATCGGAGAGATAATTTCAAGATAATTATTCAATTGAACTCGTATGATAGAAAATGGCAAGATCAGATCGCTCAACTACTAGATAAGTAGTTTTGTCTAGCTTCACAATCCCAATGAAGTCTTTAAGTCGTTAACCGATAGGGTCTCGAGAAGAAACCTACGGTTAAAGGAGAATCGACTCTAGCAAACCAACTAGTATCATACAGAAGGTATGGGAATTAGTTTTTCCAGTTGATAGACGTCTCCTTTATATAGTTTTCAAATCAGGGTTTGCAATCTAAGTTACCTTGGTAAAAAAGCATTCAATATTCACCTTTAGATGAAAAACCTGATTTATCCAAGCTAATATCTTTCAACCTTTAGATCGAAACTTAGCTTGTCACACACACATAAAATGTATTTCACTTAGGTTTGAGTAACCATACCTAAACGTGTGTATTCGGTTAGTTCACAAATAGTTAACCAATGGGTAGCCATATGAGCACTTTCATATCAGCCATATTCATCTTCTCACAACTAGTTCAAATGACTCAAAAGAACTAGTTGAAGAGTTGTTCAATTGCTTAGATCTTTATACATAGACACAATTGAAACAAAATATATTTGATTCACTCGAATCAATTCATGAAAAATATATCCACGGTTTGCAAAGATTGCATTCCTTATTGATTTATTGTTTTAAGTTCATGAGCTAACCGATTTGAGAAAGATAACCAGCTTGGGTATGCGTACTGGTATGCGTACCTTAGCTACCATATTTGAGTTCACAAACTCACCAGAAATTTTTGATTCAAAAACTTTCGTGGGTACATGTACGGGTACGTGTACCTAAGGTGAATGGTTTACTAGTTTGTAAACTACAAAATCAGCATAAATTCTCGGTTCAAGAACTTCCGCCAGTATGCGTAAGGGTACGCGTACCCAACCTGTCTCCTTCACCAATACCGCATGCACACATATGCACGCACTTGGTTTCCGGTACATGTATTTATACACTAATGTACGAACATACTATATATGCTTATATCCATAGGTGGTTACGTAATCTCAACTCTACATTTCAATCATTGAAACATTCTTCTATAATTTTATAATAGTCGTTAGACATAAAGAATCGACTATCGTCATCAAAGCTATTTTCAAGATTGAAACGTCATCATGACTTTCGTCACGGGTAAAGATGAAAGGTGTTTAAAGTGAAAGCTTACCAACACATATTTCGATAAAAAAATAGGCAAGTATACTCGGATCAAAATAGAAAATGTGTATGTATGGAAACTATCATACTTATACGACTGTTGTCTCAAGAGTAGGACATAGATAGACTTTTGAGTGCTAGATAAGTTCAAGTCTCCACATACCTTTTTGGTCGGATGAAGTTCCACTGGTTCCTTGAGTAGTTCTTCGTCTTCGTAAGATGATATAGATTTTATATGACCAAATTAACGATTAAATAAAACCTAGTTATATCCGAAAGTACACGGGTCAATTGTAGTATCGATAGCAAATGCGGGTCGTTCCCACGAGGAGTGTGAAATACAACTACTAACTAATATCAAAAGTAACCAATCGACAAGATGATGTTTTAACAATTTTTCAGAAATTTAGAACAAAATGATATGATATAAAATTCTAACAATAACGGGTTATTAGGGTCTTCGGTTTCCACCAATTAATTACTCAAACTTTACTAATCTTTAAGAATATATTCCATGCATTTTCAAATACTGTTTCTCCGCTATAGTTTCCTTCGCTTCATGGGTAGTGATTTTAAAGCATTACCTATCAATCCTTGCATACCACGTCTAGGGATTTAACCGAAGCACGAAATATCAATTCAAATGCATAAATAATCAAGAAAATCACATAAACGATTAAACACCAAGCTATCTGAAGAAAAACTATTAATCAATCAAATCATTATTAAGCATAAATTAATGTAGAGTTTTCACAATTAATTGATTTCTACCTAAACCCTAACATGGATTAGCTAGACATGGCTTTCTCCAAAAACCAAAAATCAATCAAAATAAATCGCTAGCTAATAGAAAATGAAAAATGGGAAAAGTAAAACTAAACCCTATTCTCTCTGTTTACGGCTTAGTGCCGCCTCCGGCCTCCTTCTTCTGTTTGTGTTCAGTTCTCTCTTATAGTGCTGCGAGTAGGGGTGAGCATGGGACGGTATGGACCGGTTTTCACCCCATCCGCATCCAATCCAATACATTACGGATTTCAAATTTGGCATCTGCATCCAATCCATATCCAACGGATTTTCATCCAATGGATACACTGATGGACGGATTGGATACGGATAATCCAATGGATTTGTTTTAGTTAAAATTTATAATAAAGAAAATAAAGCCAACACAAATGACTCCTCATAGAACCTACATATCCTATATATGTATAGGAAGATAAAAATGCCATGTACAACATCCCAAGCAAACACCTTAAGAATTCCTAAATGACCCATAGTATTTTATAAAACTCTATAAATGCACTTAATTTAACGGATATGGATGTCCAACGGATTTTCAAAGTTGCATCCGGGCCCGATCCGTAATCCATTGGATTTCAAAAATTCCATCCGCATCCAACCCATTAACGAACGGTCTGGGCATCCATCCGCAAATAAACGGTTGGTCCCGGTTAAATCCGCGGATTACGGGCCAAATGCTCACCCCTAGCTGCGAGAGACCAAACCAAGACCTAACGGAATTCTACCACATGACTAATGGGCCCAATCCACCGATCCAATCAAGCCACCCAGGTCCAAAGCACCTATCTCCACTTTATTCCTCCAAGTCACCAGTATAGCATACTCAAAATCCGTTATGACACTTGAACTAAAAATCATCACCATTGATTGTAATTCACTGGCCATTAACCTCCTCGTTAATCAGTCACCGTTGATTCAAGTTAGCCAAATGCGATGACCCTAAAGCTGCAATACATTCTTATTCGAGACTAACACTTCAGAGTGAGAATCACTTTGATATTTTTGTCATAAACCATCAGCAAGTGCCAAGAAAAACTCCCCAATTCCAACATGAACACCAGTGTTTACTCTCTGTTGCAACTAGCTCAACCAATCACCGAACACATTTAAACATCCAACTCCAGCCGGTTGCCACAGATCGATCAACTTCCATTCTCGAGTTGGTCTGCCTTCATTCCCGTCCGTCGTTTCCAGCATCACCTCCATAACGAATTCACTGAATCCATCCCATTGCATAGAAACGCAAATCAACCACCGGTGCAATCATTTCCAACTTCAGGTAATTACTAAATTTCAGCTCCTCCGATCATCATATCACAGCAAACTCCTCTTCCCCAATCTGTCCGTTCATATCTCTTCTCTCCACTCTTATCAACTGCCCATCGATGCCATGATCATGGTAGTACAGAACCCATCTACGTCACGTCCATTTTGTCTGAATTCCAGTCCATACTTTGTTTACTGCGGGTTGGTCCTTAATCGAGATACCAAGAGCTTCGCAGTAAATCATCTGGCCAGCTCAATATTCTTCTCAAACCTCCACTGGTAGAACAGCTACTACTCAACCAAGACTCTATACACGTCTCCTTATTTTCCAGTCCAAGATATCGCCATCTGTTTTAGACCACTGAGACAGCTTCTTTCCATCAGCACCTCTCTAGCTCCATCTTCATCACCTTCTTCTCAAAGTTCAAACCATTCAACCATCACCTGCAACTCCCGGTTTTACTTCCTACCAGCACTGCTTGCATTCCTTCTTTACAGATATTAACAGCTCATACCAGACCCCAATGTCAACTAAACGTACGGACTACCTCGAGCTTATAACAATCTGATTTGATGTTTGGATCTCATACAACTGTATTGAGATGTTCTTCATTGATATGTATTTATATAATTACAATTGAAACAAGATAATAATAGAATAAGGAAAGTAAAGGAAACTACAGCCTATACAATGGTGGAGTGGTCGACATCTACGATCTGTAATCGTTTGGAGTTGTCGACATTTACGATGTATGTAATGATGGAACAAGTTAGCTGACATGTGAAGTATGTACAACTACAGTCTGTACATGTGAAGTTTAATACCCCCTCAAGTTGGAGCGGTAGAACCTGAACGAACGCCCAACTTGCCAACTAGTCGACCAAATTGAGGATTTCCCAGAGGCTTTGTGAAAATGTCAGCTAATTGATCAGAAGAAGGTAAATGTTTTGGAAGGATTAAGCCACGTAACAACTTTTCGCGGAAAAAGTAACAATCAATCTCAATGTGTTTTGTTCTTTCGTGAAATAATGGATTTTGCGCAATGTGAATTGCTGCCTGACTATCACATGAGACAGTGATAGGGAGAGGACAAGAAAAATGCAAGTCCTTGAAGAGATAAATGATCCATTGAAGTTCAGCTGTTAGATTCGCCAAAGCACGATATTCAGCCTCATCTGAAGAACGAGCCACGGTTGGCTGTTTCTTGGATTTCCACGAAATAGGACTGTTACCTAAGGTAATAAGGTATCCAGTGGTAGACCGACGAGTGAATGGACAACCTGCCCAATCAGAGTCTGTATAACCATGGAGAGATGAAGAACTAGAGGAAGACAGGAATATGCCATGACCTATAGTGCCTTTAAGATAGCGTAAGATCTTTGAGCGAAAGATCCATGTGAACAGATTTTGGATATTGAAGAAATTGACTGAGATAATTGACTGAATATGTTATATCAGGACGAGTGACAGTAATATATAACATTCGGCCAATTAAACGTCTAAATGAACTAGGATCAGTTAAGTCTACCCCATCGGTAGGAAGTAACTTGAGATGAGTATCCATTGGAAAAGTGGATACACGAGCCCCTGTAAGGCCAGAATCTTTGAGAATGTCAAGGATGTATTTTCGTTGACATAGAAAAATACCTTTGGAAGACCTAGACACTTCAATACCTAAGAAGTATTGTAGACGACCCAGGTCTTTAATCGAAAAATGAGATGCTAGACGCAACTTAAGAGAATCAATGAAGTCATTATTGGTGCCAGTAATAATGATATCATCAACATAAACAAGGACAAAAATGGAAGTTGTTCCTTGATGATATGTGAAAAGAGAATTATCACATAAGGACTTGGTAAACCCTTCAGACAATAAAACCGAAGAAAGTTTGGCAAACCATTGACGAGAGGCCTGTTTAAGGCCATAGATAGATTTATTTAGTTTAAAAACTTTAGACGTATCATTGAGTGTCATACCTGGAGGTAAACACATATAAATTTCTTCATCCAGATCCCCTTGTAAAAATGCGTTGTTCACATCTAATTGATGGAGAGTCCATCCTTTGATAGCCGCAATAGATAAAAAAACACGAACAGTAACCAATTTAGCTACAGAAGCAAAAGTATCATAGTAATCAATACCTTCCTGTTGTGTATAACCCTTGGCTACAAGACGAGCCTTATAACGCTCAATAGTACCATCAGCATTAAATTTTATTTTGAAAACCCACTTACAACCGATGGCAGTTTTAGCAGGTGGTAAATCAACAAGTATCCAAGTGTTATTAGCTTCCATGGACATAATTTATTTGTCCATTGCCGCCCTCCATTTGGGACACTTATTGGCTTGAGAGAAAGTTTTTTGGTCCTCAGTTAAAATAACCGAAGCTAAAAAAACTTTGTGTGGTGGAGATAATTTATCAAAAGACAAATACTTTGTCATTGGATAAATTGATTTAGAATTGTTGACCGCAGCCGAACAGTGATAATCTTTTAAATAAGGAGGAGGATTACGAACTCTAGTGGGTCTAGTTTGTTCACGTTCTGGATAAGCTGGTGGTATATGCTATTGCCGGATAGGCGATGTATTTCTTGGATCAGCCAAATTATCAGTTGGCTGTGCAGCGTAAATAGTAGTAGGAATTCCAGGATTTGATTGTTCAGGATGATGTATTGAACAAGGAACAGGTGAAGAAATATTAGGGAGTGGTACACCATGTGTTGGTGTCCGAGAATCAATCATAGAGTCATGATAAATATGGTCAGTCGAGTTATCTGACGATGGATGCATTAGTGACGAAGAAGTTTGAGAATCTTGGAATGGAAAAATATTCTCATGAAAAACTACATCACGAGAAACGTATGTTGTTTTGGATGTTAAATCATAAATTGTGTAACCCTTTTGGCCAAAAGGATAACCAATGAATATTCCCGGTTTTGCTCTTTCATCAAATTTATGAGTAATTCGTGTGTTTCTAGCAAAACAGAGACAACCAAACACACGAAGAGTAGAATAACCCGGAGGTTTATGTAGTAAGACTTCATGTGGAGATTTATGAGACAAAACTAGTGTCGGGAGTTTGTTGATAAGATAAGTAGCAGCTAATACACATTCACCCCAAAATTGGATCGGTAAGTGTGCTTGAAACCATAAAGACCGTGCTACATTAAGCAAATGGCGATGCTTTCTTTCGACGACACCATTTTGTTGTGGCGTGTAGACACAACTCGTTTGATGAACAATCCCGTTCAGATGAAACCAGGATTGTAGTTCCTTAGATTTGAACTCTAAGCCATTATCAGACCGAAAAGTCTGTAGTGACGGAATGGTCAAGGAGTCAATACCAGATTGAATGTTGGTGATTTTTCAGCCATATTGATTGACAACAAAAGAGAAAAAATATTTGAGAAACTTTAAAGTTTCAGATTTGACTTTCATCAAAAATACCCAAGTACACCTAGAATAGTCATCGACTATGGTAAGGAAATACTTTGCACCAGTTAGAGATGCAGTAGAAAATGGTCCCCAGATATCCGCGTGAATTAATTGAAAAGGATGCGTAGATAAAGACACACTTTTATTAAACTTAAGATGAGTTTGCTTTGCTCGTGGGCACACATCACACAATTTCTTAAACAAAGGACGAATGTAAATAAATTTGCGAGCTAAAAATCAAAACATTCCTTATGCGGATGGCCTAAACGACAGTGCCATTTTTCGAATTGCTTATTAGCAACTAAGGATGAAACAGATGGTTTAAACGAAAAATTATATAGGCCAGCAATTTGCCTACTCTATCCAATCTCCATTTTCGTGCGATGGTCCTGGAAGATACAAGATTGATGTGAGAACTTAACGCAAAAATTAGATGTGCTGGTAAGTTGACTAACTGAGATCAAGTTAAATTTAAAACTTGGAATGTGGAACACATTGATCAACTTAATAGTTGGAGATAAATTAACTATCCCAGTATGTGTTACCGAGATATTAGAGCCATCAGGCAATTGAACCGTGATTGGGTTCTTGACGGGTGTGTAAGAAGAAAAACATGAAATACTTGAACATATGTGGTTCGTAGCACCACTTTCTATAATCCAAATAAGGGTAGAGCAAGATAAAGAAGTACCTGCGAAGTTCGCCATAAATTTATTGGTATTGTTTGCAGCATCAGGTTCAAGCAGCGTCATGAGCCTAGCATACTGAGCAGGAGATATAGATGTAGCAGCAGTGACTAAATCGACAGCAGGAACTGTCAGGGGAGCAATAGCAGCTGCATATGGGAACGATGTTGGATTTCTCGGCTTCGGTGGATTGGCTGGATAACCATTCAGCTTCCAGCAAGTCTGACAATTATGACCGTGTTTCACACAGTGATCACAGAATGGACGTTGACGCTTATTACTGGTATGTCCATTATTTGTGCTTAAGAAATTCCGGTGTTTCCTATTTGCATTGCTGCGAGAAACGTTCAAGGTTGCAGAATCAACTTTGAATAGCGAGTAAGAATTCAAACCTTGTTGTTCTTCCTCTTGGCGCACCAGTCAGTATAGCTTTGCAGTGAAGGCATCGGCTCCATTAAGAGACACCGATGCGAAGAGCCAAGAATCGATCGTGGAGCCCCGAAGAAACTCCATGGATCTGTCTCACGATTGTGATGATCAACAAAATCTTTCCAAAGACCACACACATACATGGTGCCATAGGCCCGAAAGAATCTAGCTGATCCCAGAGGGTCTTCAATTTAGTAAAATAAATTGCGATTTGTTATGTTCTTGTTTGAGACGAAATAGCTTGTTTTAGGGCAAACAATTTTGGAGCATTCTTATGAGAGAAACGATATTTGATTTCCACCCATTGAGCCCTTGCAGAAGGGAAAGCCATGACATTGGATCGATTAATGGGTCCACAGAGTTTACAACTTGACTTCCAACCGAGTCGTACGCACGAGTCCAATGGAGGAGATCAACTGGATCTTTAGGTATTTTGATTGAGCCATCTATGTAACCGAGTTTAGCCTTAGCACTTAGTGCTTTTCTCACCCCCCGTTCCCAGATGCAATAGTTTTCACTATTGAGAAGGGGTGTGAAGATGATGTGATTGTTGGATTGTCAGCTGGGTGTACATAGTAGGGTGATGATGAAGATAAAACCAAATCCTTTTTGGAAGTGTTTGAATCCTTTTCTGGTGATGAAGGAGGTGTTTGAACAGGGGATGGGATATCATCCTCAAGTGCCATGATTGATCTGTGAGAGAAAAAAAATAATAAAATTTTTTGAAACTTGAATCGATTGATTGTTCGCAAATTAAATAATAATTAAAAGGGAATTAATTAGTAAATTAATAATTAAAAGGGAACCTGATAATTTTTTTTTATTTTATTTTTAGGATATATGTTATATTTCTTGATCGATGAAAATGATGGTGCGATCACGACAAAAAAAAGGCAGTGGTCAAAAGAAATTGGTCGACAACCTATTCGCATGCAATGACAGTTACTAATATATAATTGACTCGCATGCAGTGACAACCTATTCGCATATAATTTCTAATATATAATTCACTCGCATGCACTGACAAAATTGCTTTGAAGAACGAAATTGCTTTGAAGACCGAAATTGCTTTTTTTTTTTTACTAAAATATTCACGCACTGCGTTACTTGCTTTGAAGAACGAAATTGATATCAGAATCCACTAGGATTCTTGAGTTCCTGAAAATATATTGAGAATATGAAAGATGGCATTCAAAATGGCAGACATATAAAATGGTGAAAATATGTTGTGCACGGTGAGAATATATTGAGAATATAAAATGGCAGACATATAAAATGGTGAGAATATATTAAGAATATAAAATGGTGAGAATATAAATTGATCAGTTGGCAGACGTATGAAATCAACATTAAAAAAATAATAATTACGTTACCGAGGTGATCGTGATAACGATAAATACTCCCTGCAAGAACAAGTCAGGATGATAACAGCGATGAACGAGAAACTCGAGCAGGTTTAGGAGGCTGCTAATGGAGCTGTGAGAGTTAACAGCTCTTGATCGCTGCAGAGATGGAGAACACGAGCAAGGTTGTTGTTGTGCTCGACAGTGAAGTAAATGGAGTTGTGAGAGTTAACAGCTCTTGATCATGGAGTGAGTGGTGAGAAAAAAAAACAATCTAGCTATGATACCATATAACAATCTGATTTGATGTTTGGATCTCATACAACTGTATTGAGATGTTCTTCATTGATATGTATTTATACAATTACAATTGAAACAAGATAATAATAGAATAAGGAAAGTAAAGGAAACTACAGCCTATACAATGGTGGAGTGGTCGACATCTGATCTATTAATCTGGAGTGGAGTTGTCGACATTTACAGTGTATGTAATGATGGAACAAGTTAGCTGACATGTGAAGTATGTACAACTACAGTCTATACATGTGAAGTTTAATAGAGCTCATTCATTCACTGCTTATATGAACGGCAACAGAATCTAGTTCTCTAGTCTTCCGGCATATAGTTCAGGCAAAGTATGGTCCAATACCAATTCAATCCAAACCGAGAACCCCATACAAACCCATATTCAACTGCTTCTTCCATAATTACGCCAGTACTGTTACTAGTTCATCCATTTCCGTTCATGCTAAGAAACCCAATACCATCTTCTGCTGAATTCATGCCTTCACTGCTCAGCTCAAAACCAACAAACCGGCACCAACAATCTACCCATGCAATCATCAAAGCCATCACTGCCATTAAACATTAGCCATTCTAACCAAGAAACCCAATTTGTTGCCATCATGCTGATTATTCGAACTCTATAACACCCCAACCTTTCACCAGTTTGTATCCATCATCCTTATTCCAGTCCAGCTGAGAACAAGCTTCTAATTCCCTATTTGATAGCAGTTGCTTTCTTGAAAGAGAAGTGAAAAATCTTTTGTTGTGAAGACCATAAGATGCTGCACATAATATAAGATGTGGCAGTAGAGTAGGTCACGTCCATACTTGCATTTCTCCTTTGACATGTTAACCAAGGTCTCAACATCTTTGGTAGCCTCTTTGGTAGTTCTAGTCGCAAACGCCACATTGGTTTTCATTTTATCGTTTATTCTTCGGATGATCGGAATTGTTTGTACTTCTCTACAAAAGCACTAAAATAGAGTTATTAGCCAAAACGTCAAGTCATAACCCTAGTTAGTAATTCTCCGAATCATTCCCGAATGATTCACGAACGTATCCGAACTAACCGAATCCGAATGATACTTCCGAACTATTTGAACTCCGAACCTAGTTTCCGGATTATATGGACCTCACGAATGATTCGCGAACGTATCCGAACCGACCGAATCCGAATGATATTTCCGAACTAAAACTCCCATAGGCAACTCTCTGACCAGAGTTCTGTTGATTGGTTTTTGTTTGATTTTGTATATACTTTATATTTAAATACAATTATTCAGTTAAAATTTTCTATTGGTAGTTGTTTAACCAGTGTTTTATGTATTGATTTTTGTTTAAAAGTCTATAAACTCGTTTTATAATACATTTATGCGATTAAATTGTTTACTTCTTGTTAAATAATCACGCTAAAATGTTTTTTTCCATCTTATAAATCATATACAAATAAAATTAGTCTCGTAATAAGGTCATAATACTTATCAATTTATCATATATGTAAGCCGAATTTTAAGTTCCGAACTCACATTTATGAAACGAATATGCACGTATGTATGCCGTTCCGAACAACGAACCGTTGACCGGATTTTTGACCGAATCCAACCTATCCGAATCCATATAATTCCTGTACGTATGCCGTCCCGAACTACTACCCGTACCCCGAATTGCTAACTAGGGTCATAACTAATATAAATATGGGTATAAAATATATCACATACGTGCTTATCATAATATAATCTCCATGGAGTCTGGAGCTCAAATATACTTAACTATCCTAGACCGAGACTTAGTCATAAGTAAACTAGAAATCAACATGTATAGTTTTGATCACTAATATTAACAAACATGCTTGAGATAGCAACGCATGCGATTTTGACCGAGCAATGCTTTAACAATCTCCCCCTTTGTCAATTTTAGTGAAAAAACTATCAATACATATGGATTACAAAATAGATAAAACTTTGTAGCTTCTCGTCCACATGCTTGATCTCCTTGGTGCTTCAACATTAATGGAAAACTTTATCTTTTCCAAGTACTCCCATGATTTCATAGATGTTCAGTTCAGCATCATAGTTGTTGAAGTTCCGTAGCCATAACAATGAGAAAACAAAAGCTCTCAATCATTGTTATACAGTGTCATAGTATTATTACACAACATCAAAGTTCTTATATCACAACTTTGACAATAATACTATGGTGATATGTATCACTCACCCTTAGTCAATACATTCGAATCAACACGAAAACCACTCCCCCTTACATAATGATCCAAAAACTATATGTATTTGTAGTGTGAACTATATATTAATTCTCCCCCTTTTTGTCAATAAAATTGGCAAAGGTACGAAAAAGGGATCCTAATGAAATTTTCACGGAGATGCTTCAAGACCAAAGAAAATGACATATCAACTTAGTTTAGATGCAATCATAAATCTGAAGCTAAATGCATTCATCAAGGAGTTTATAAAGATACAAGATAACCCCTCAAAATTCCACAGCCGCACTCCTCACAAAGATATGGAAATTAAGCGCAAGTTCAAAAGAACTCTCCCCCATTTGATGTCATTCCCGAGAGAACAACAAGAGCGACCTTACTTTTACAAGAAAGGAAGGATTTTATTGGACACCAAAAACGATAAGAAATGATTTTCTATATCCAAAATTCTCAATTAAACTAACCACAAGAAAATCCATGATTAATTTAATTGGAATACACAATCAAATTAAACACAAAAGTGATCAATTTAATTAAACATGCTCGACATAAGAGAACTTACGGAGCTACGACTATGTTAACCATCAAAGAATGATTAACTCAATCGTTTTATGCTCAACACAAGAAAACCTTATGGAGCATTGCAGTATACATAAAATATGGATCAGGACTACGGCATATACAAAAATTCATTCTATTTTCCATCACTATTTTCACAATGACTTATAATAGACATAATCTTTGTTAACAAAAGATTTTAACCTATCTTCCATCAAAAATTGACATAGTAGGCTTAACTTTTGTTTATCAAAAGTTCATCGATCTTGTATCAATACTTGCATATCAACATATAAAAGAGATAACTTTTGACATCGTATTGGACAATAATAGTTCATGGACGCAAACACACATATCCCATAACATATTACAATATATAAAACCATAAAGATTAATACTGCAAAAATCATCTTCCAAACAATTGTAGAGTTTAAATAAATAAATCTAAAAACATTGCAAGATGAAAATCGTTGAACATAGCTATGTGAACTCACAACAAAGGCTATTCCAAACTCTAGTAATCCTTCTCAAAAATAAGAATAAATTCTCATAAGAAGTTTCCTAGGCATCAAGACAAACTCTTAATGCACATATAAGATGATTTGTCTTTAGAGGGTAGAATCAATCTTTTTCGCCCGTATTTATACCAAGAAAAGCTACCAAAGGCGTATAAAAATATTTTATTAACAAAGAAGAACATACAAAGTCATTAACGACCATGCACCATAGTTCACATAAAATGATTGTGAACATTCAAGAATCACATAGTAATGCGTACTACTGCCCATTCTTGAACTTCCTTCTTTGTGATTCACCAACAACATTCTTGTAAAAGTTACAATGAGCTTAAAAGAGTAGTAATCCATGAATCCAAGTGCCCAAGTCCAAGAAAAATGGAACAAGTGCGACAAAATGGAGCAAAACACTCAAAAACAAGAGACAGTACAAATACTAATCTTAACTCATCCAAATTCAGGAATTGTAATCTCCAATTTTAAGATAATTCAAAGAGGAAGAGAGTGCAAAAATAATGAGGTCATTCCGAGTTCGGAAGAAGATGTTATGGCCAAAACATGTTTACCAAATATCGACGTCTACAGGCAAGTATGCATACGGGTTTGCAAACGAATTTTCGTGACCTAGAGCAGTATGAAAATGGTTATGCGTACTTAACCCATGGATTTTGATTTTAAATGATGGTATGCGTACCTAGTATGTGTACCATGAAGTCCAAACATAACAAAGTGAGGATGTACTTCCCTCACCGTATACATAACAGGGCATTTCTTAGTGAGGATGTACTTACAACACAATCAAGTTGTGTTGACGTGAATAATGTCTTGCTCACCACAAGTGACTTTTGGATTATCATGAAAGAGATCGCTTTTAGAACCTTTCATATCCAAATCCATCTTTCCAAAGAATTTCTTAAGTTCCAACATCATGGATACTGCCTTCTCCATAGTCATGGAATTTTCTGGGAGATCATTCCTTTTCACACTCAAAACATCATCGACTTTCTTTGGTATCCACTTCTGAGTGCGTTTAGGAATAATCAAAAATTTCTTCCCATTACTCTCTTCTAGATTTCACGAAAGAGAATTGGATTGACTATTATTTTGCAAGTTAGTCTTTCTCCAATTGGGAGCATCGGATCTTGTCTTCGTCTTTACAAAGTTATCCTTTTGATAACCATTACGATTGTCAAAAGGCTTCGTATGACGTTTATATGCAAATCTAGGTTGATCACAGCACTGATTCCTTTGCCTAAAGGTTGGACAGTTACAACCTATAACATTAAGGGGATTAGTCTTAACATATGACCTTGGTTTCACAACTTCTTGTGATACCCAAACAAGAACATCATGAAGTTTCTCATTCCTTATACGGAAATGACATCTCCTTTCCAGGTGTTGATGGTGGTTTTTAGCTTAGGGTTAAAATCGTAAAACACTAAACCCTAGCAGACAGTGATGTCATAACATTTAAAGTAACAAGAATTTACTAGGCACAATTACTGAAACCTTTAATGTGTCTCTAAATAATTACCGGGGTATCTTTTTCAAATTAGGGTTATGACAAGACAAACCCTAATTCCCACCTCTGTGCCAATGAAAAATCATGCCAGCCACACCGACCGCGCCAAAGCATGCCAACCATGCTAGCCGCACCTCTGTGCCAATGGAAAATCATGCCAGCCACACCAACCGCGCCAAAGCATGTCAACCATGCTAGCTGCACCTCTGTGCCAATGGAAAATCATGCCAGCCACACCGACCGCGCCAAAGCATGCCAACCATGCTAGCCACACCTCTGTGATAATGGAAAGTCATGCCAGCCACATCGACCGCGCCAAAGCATGCCAACCATGCTAGCCGCACCTCTGTGCCAATGGCAAATCATGTCAGACACACCGACCACGCCAAAGCATGCCAACCATGCTAGCCGCACCTTTGTGCCAATGGAAAATCATGCCAGCCACACCGACCGCGCCAAAGCATGCCAACCATGCTAGCCGCACCTCTGTGCCAATGGAAAATCATGCCAGCCACACCGACCGCACCAAAGCATGCCAACCATGCTAGCCGCACCTCTGTGCCAACGGAAAATCATGACATCCGCACCAACCGCGCCAAAGCATACCAACCATGCTAGCCGCACCTCCGTGCCAATGGAAAATCATGCCATCCACACCTACCACGCAATGCCAAATGCACCTCGCCATGGCCCCATGCCGCGCCACCATACTGGCCTTCACTATGCGGCTATTAAAACGAAGACGTGGAACAATCAACGGTTGCCATTCAATCCCAGGAGCAAATCCTGGCCGTCCAAGGTTACCAAACGACCTTTTCCCTCAAAACCCTAGATCAGTCATGCACCTAGCCCAAGCTAGTCACGCCATGCGCCTATGGAAAACCCTTGGCACCACATTCCAAGCCAAACCAAACCTAGACAAGCTAGCCGCGCCATGCCAAACGCACTCTGCCTTGGCCCTAGATACGCTAGTTATACCATGCCAAGCCAAACGCCCTTACCTTGTCCCTTGCCACGCCATACGCCCATGGAAAACCCTTGGCCATACATGCCAAGCCAAAATCGCACCTAGCCAAAGCTATCCATTCCCAAGGCGAACCCTTGGCCCTACATGCCAAGCCTAAACACACCTTAGCCGCGCCACCCTATTGGCCCTCAATACGCGGTTACCAAAACAAAAGCGTGCAATAATCAACGGTTTCCCTTCAATTCTATGAGCAAATTATATCCATCTAAGGTTACCAGATGACACATGGTAACCTTTGGCCCGAAAGCCTAAGTATGGCCACGCCAAAACATGCCATGCCAACGGAATGCCAACCTAGACGCGCCACCACGTTGGCCCTCACTACGCGGCTACCAAAACAAATGCGTGCAACGATCAACGGTTGCCCCTCCTCTCAAGATGCAAAATCTCGACTGTCGAAGGTCACCATGCTAGCAAGTTTGCAGAGATTAACTTGCCACATGCTACATGTTTTCCAAAAACATTCGAGACATCAACACAAACTGGGGGATGCTCATTAGGGTATTGGTTTGGTGGTCTCTAGCGTGCAGCATATACAAATGCCTATTTCATGATAATGTAATAAGAATAAGACGGTTAGTAAATGCAAGAAGCAACGGTGAAACATTCTTTCATTATGGGACATCAATTCCATCAAATCCCATCAATACCAGGAGTTACCACCTATTCCCATTTAACTCATCCATTTTATTTTCTTATGAGGCTAGAGTACATTTCTTTTTAGACTTGTATAAATAGGATTACCTATCTCCACCAGAGACACGAGTTTTTGGTCAGGGAAAATACCACACTCAGAAAGGCAACTCTTGTTAGCATTCTCAAAGCTTTCACCTTCTGATACAAGTCAAGCACTACTCTTCCAGAATTATTCTGGTCTCAACACTCTCTTCACTTCCCTCCCTAAACCAACCCTTATCCTCATCTTTGTGACCGAAGCAAGTATGGAATGACCATTTCTTGGTTTAGGCCGGACTTGTACAGATTGATCTCTCGAATCTAAAGTGCTCCCTTGCTGTATATTGTTTAGGGTTTAAATTGTTTCTCACTTTCACACCTGCAATTACCGAAATCAGCAGAAACCATTTTCACCTATAAACAATTGGCGACCACAGCGGGAGGATTGATCTATCGGTTACAATATCAACTCCAACTCCTGATTTCGTTTCCTGAACGTCAATCCCAATATGGTAAAACTCTGGTCTGGAGTGGCCGCTAAGAATACCTGCACAATGCACGTCCTTGATATTAACGTCTCTCCCAATAATGTCGTTACATCACCTACTGACTACAGTAACTCCGAATGCACTCCCTCAAGCGTAATACCGCCAATCACCAGGGCCAGAGCCGCCACCACCTCTAATGTCTCTGCACAACCCTCTAATCACGACAACAAAAACACCTCTTCGGGCGTTACGCCACCAGTCACCAGAGCCAAAGCTGCCGCTACGGCTCCTAATGTTTCGTCTAGCATGGTACCTCCAACCACAACTAAGGTTCCAACTACCCCACCGACGGGACGAGAGACCGGAGGGACTAAAGGAATCCTCCCTTATGTCACCATCGCTGATTTGATGGAACGACAGGAAATACTCGCCAGAGCCCAGACGGACATGGTTTCAACACAGAAGGAAGTACTCGTATTTTTCAAGACCCTGACAGAGCGGCTACCACGTGAGTCGCGTCCTCCAGAGCCATTAAGAAATGCCTCCAACAACCCAGACGCTAGCACCTCGGTGGAGCACGCCTCCGCGGACGAGGAAATTCCCGCTAGAATCCCATTGGAAATAAATCAGCGGTCCAACTTCATCACGCGAGAATATCTGGAGCAACATGTCCACAACCGAATCAAGAATGATGAACTGGACATGCATCAACACCAATCCCTGTACCGATCTGAAATGCAAAGAATCCCTCTTCCAAGGGGGTACTCCTCTCCCCAATTCACCCTATACGATGGTACCGGGAATGCACATGAGCATGTCTCCCGTTTCTTGGAATCCCTAGGTGAACATGAATATAATCACGTTCTTCGTCTAAGGGATTTCTCAAAATCACTTACCGGAAGGGTGTATACATGGTACAACAACATCCCACCGAACAGTATTCCCAACTGGAGTAGCATGGTTAACGTTATTTACAGGAAGTACTTCTTCGTTTCTGAACAAGTTACTTACTCAGACCTCGTAAGAATGTACCAGTGGGATAACGAACGTCTGAATGATTTTGTCAAAAGGTTCAGGGTTCAAGCGCTCGACTGTCATGACCCAAACGTGACTGAGCAACAGCTGGTGAATGCGTGCATCAATGGTATAGTTCCTATTTACTGCGCCTTGTTAGAAAAATTGTACTTCCAAATATTCTCCTAACTCCATGAAGCCGCTAGATGATCCGCAATAATAACACCAGCGTTACTGGAAAGAACTAGGCCAACTCGAACTGAAGACACGCGTGAAACTCGTGGGAATAGACGCCTCACCAGCAAGCAATTTAATTCCGGCTCATCCTTTGTGAACATAGTGAACAAAATAGGAAAAATGAAGGCCCCAACTACAAGCCACCAGCCAAAACGTGAACTACCGGTGCAACGGGAAACCCATCCATGGAAGCCCGCCGCTAAATCTCCCATGCATCATCATAAAACCGAAGTAAATACCTTCGATTTTCCGTTTCCCATCGAGGAGGTGATTGACCTCCTAGAGGCATGGATTCAAGATGATGTTATCAGGCCGCCACCTCCCAGACGTCCACCAACTGAGGATGAGATGGCAAACCCCAAGTACTGCCATTACACAGATTCGTTCACCACCTGACCAGTGATTACAACAGACTAAAGCATATTTTCAAAGAAATGATAGAAGCGGGAGATCTCCAACTAGGAGACGAGGGAGTACATCGAGACCCACTCCTAATAAGAAACTATGGGTTCTCTGGGGACTTCGTGCACGAGAATGTACAATCCATGATTCAGAATGTATGCGTAATTCTATATCTTTGCAAGGTGCAGTTCCAAGATATTTTCGCAGCTCTCAAGCGTGTTGTATCCGGTAAACGACTTTTTCTCTCCCCGGAAACCACACCATGGGCCCAAGCTTTCCAAATGGGCTGAATCAAAGGGGAGAACTGGGGACTGCTGACCACGTCCCGTTTAAGAGGTATCGAATTTTACAACATGCTCATCGACACGGCCTCTGACCTTAACATCATTACTTTCAAGACACTAAAGGCTGTGAGATTTACAAAACAAGACGCTACCCATTCCCCGTCTGTGATTAAGAATCCAAGAGGAGAAGCTATGAACGCGCATGGCTACATCAACCTCGAGATCAAGATGGGAGACGCTATAACGCATAGAAAATTCCATATTGTCAAATAACTGGGTCACGACTTGATATTGGGGCACTTATGGGTACTCGACAACAAAGCGAAATTAGATGTGCACCCTCTACCGACGTCCACGCCCGAAAGAATTTCCAACAAATCATCCCACTGGTTATCGCATCGATGAGTTATCAGTGGAGCCCAGCCATCTGGAGAAGACCTATTGGCGCTAGCTCATGGATTTCAAACGCAGGTAAGTCTGGCTGAACGACCTTCTCTACAACCAGTCATTCCGTCCCCTATTCCGTCATGGGGACTCAGCGCGATTACTGGCACGGACGCTGTTAAGAAATGTGAATGGGGTGCTGGGCCATTTGAACACTTTTCAAAAAGCTTGTAAAATTCCATCGAAACCAATGAAGCCAAAACTCAAACGGTTGCACGACGCCTGAACCCGTTTTCAATCGGAGATATAGTGGTTACGGTAAACTCGTTTCAAGTTGGGAAGATGACGGTAAAAATGGCTATTCAAATTGATTCTCCCAATGGATTAGAAGACGAGCCGTATCTGGTGGCGGACATCCTTTTAGGAGGATATTACAAGGTCATTATAACGGATACACCTGAAGGCGTGATAGTTCACTCGCGATGGATCAAGGCATCCAATCCCTAAAATGATGTACTTTTCCAGCCACTTTACCTTTAGTATTTCCTTTAACAATTCCTCTTAGTATTTGTATTTCCCCAAGATGAATACACAGTTTGTATTCTTCCCTGGAATTCATTTTTTGTAAAAAAAAAAAAAAAAACAAAAAAGAGTATAAATACATTTCTTTCCAAACGAGTTCTCCGGATATCAAAGAAATACATCAAACTAACATAGAAAACCACTGCAAAGCCATCATACCACAACCAGAAATACCTCATTCAATTATTCAAAAAAAAAAAAAAACGAAATGTTGACTGATGAAGAAGAAGGTAAAGATGAGTTTACAAAGAACATCAGGGGAACTAAGCAACTAAAAAAAAGGAGGAACTAGCCCTCGAATGATGGAACACGAGTCCCCTTGGTCAAGGCTATCTTCAAGCACTTTCCTCAACAATCTCTCGGGCAACCAAGATTCCATTCAACGGTGTTAGTAGCAGTAACCTCAACATCCCATCCTGAAGCAACCACATCAGCAACAGTGTCCGATTCGACGACCGGTTCAGCATACGCCACCATGACCCCTCCAATATCGCCAACGACACCTCTGGCGTCAACTCCAAAGGCTATTTTGGTCCCGTCAGACGCTTCCTCGGAGGTTCTCTCATTGACCCTTCGAATAAGATTTTTTGATTCATCCGCATCAAATTCCAGAACCATGGTGCTTGCCTCCAAAAGCTTCACATGCTAGATTTTATGTTGCTCCGACCTAGAAACAGTTCGATCCGCCCTATAACTGGATCGAGGAAAAGTTTTTCCACGCTGGAACTTCTCAACACGCCAAGGTTCTTCTCGACCCTCCTCCTCCTCCATGTTCACTGAATCCAAGAAAGTCTGAACACGTGCCTGCACTTCATGGAGATAGATGGAAGGGAGGTCCTTGATGATTTCACAAGATTCATGGTACAGAGATTCGATTCTAGCTAATGCCTCCTCATGAGAAGAAGAGCGGTTTCCGCCAATTCTGAAGTCCTTCTCCGAAGAATCAAAGACATGGCTATCCCCAGAGGGTCCCATAATATACTACAAAGAACAAGGAAAATGGTTAAGTTCCATCCTATATATACACACATAAGAAAGAGGATAAAACAAAAAAAAGTAGGAAACACGAGGCGATACCAGTAAAGAGGATGGATGAAGACAAACTACGCGAATGTAGAGTTTAAGATCATCTTTTATGTACAACAAGATGACGTAACGTCAAAAGGGAAAGTTTTTATACCGGACGTGAGTTAAGGCATGATATCCGATCCTAATTAAACCTCATGCCTGGCTGTGAGAAATAATTATGATTGGTGAGAAAGCGTGGAAGAATGTGCTCGAGGCCCACTAGATCGTGTTTTCCTTTCCCACCGCCAACGCTAAGCTTCGGAAGCAAAACTGGCAACATAACCAAAGCAGAAAGAGTAACGCTTTTCCTCTTTTTATGGGCATAATGTTTTGGGTTGAAGAGAAAAAGAACTTCCTGGCCGAGTCAAATAAGGAAAGAGGCAACCAAGCCCTTGAAGATAAATCACCAAGAAATCCGTGCCATATCTCATCCTCACCGCTACAGTCCATCTGTGCACGTCTCACCTCACCAAACTGCGCCTTGTCATAGTAACGCCAGGTCAAGCCATTCGCTCCATTATTGCGACCCACTATGCCTAGCCGTCCGAGTACATATCGTCTTGTCAAGGCCACACTATGCCAAGCCACCTGCTCCACTGTCGCGACCCTATCATCCACGCACATTTACCTTACCAAGGCCACACCACCTCTTGGCCCCCCGAGCCAAGTCGTCCACTTGCGTCACCTTCCAACATCGCGCCCCCTTTGCGTTGGAGATGTACGACCAGACCAAGCCGGTAATCTTCGTCTCACCACTCCCCGATCTGCATCCCCATTACAACTTATGCAAGGCCGGAAACACAGAAAGCTAAAACTCTTTTTACCACTCCAAAAGGTTAGTCGGATTCTCCTGACCATCTTTGCAATGATTTACACATCAATTCCGTCCTTTCCTGTCACCATCATATGCTTACCTCGCAATAAGGCACCTGTTCCGAGCTAAGAATGGGACTTAATGTTGATGGTGGTTTTTGGCTTAGGGTTAAAATCGTAAAACACTAAACCCTAGCAGACAATGATGTCATAATATTTAAAGTAACAAGCATTTACTAGGCACATTTACTGAAACCTTTAATGTGTCTCTAAATAATTACCGGGGTATCTTTTTCAAATTAGGGTTACGACAAAACAAACCCTAATTCCCACCTCTGTGCCAATGGAAAATCATGCCAGCCACACCGACCGCGCCAAAGTATGCCAACCATGCTAGCCGCACCTCTGTGCCAATGGAAAATCATGACATCCACACCGACCGCGCCAAATCATGCCAACCATGCTAGCCGCACCTCTGTGCCAATGGAAAATCATGCCAGCCAGGCAGCCATACCGACTGCGCCAAAGCATGCCAACCATGCTAGCTGCACCTCTGTGCCAATGGAAAATCATGCCAGCCACACCGACCGCGCCAAATCATGCCAACCATGCTATCCTCACCTCTGTGCCAATAGAAAATCATGCTAGCCGCACCAACCGCGCCAAAGCATTCCAACCATGCTAGCCGCACCTCCGTTCCAATGGAAAATAATGTCAGCCACACCTACCACGCCATGCCAAACGCACCTCGCCATGTCCCCATGCCTCGCCACCATACTGGCCTTAACTGCGCGGCTATTAAAACGAAGGCGTGCAACAATCAACTATTGCCCTTCAATCCCAGGAGCAAATCCTGGCCGTCCAAGGTTACCAAATGACCTTTTCCCCCAAAACCCTATCTCGGTCACGCACCTAACCCAAGCTAGCCGCGCCATGCCAAGCTAAACCAAACCTATCCAAGCTAGCCGTGACATGCCAAACACACTCTGCCTTGGCCCTAGCTACGCTAGTCATACCATGCCAAGCCAAACTCCCTTGCCTTTGCCCTAGCCATGCCATACGCCAATGGCAAACCCTTGGCCCCACATGCCAAGCCAAAATCGCACCTAGCCAAAGCTAGCCATGCCCAAGGCGAACCCTTGTCCCCACAGGGAAAGCCTAAACACACCCTAGCCGCGCCACCCTGTTGGACCTCACTACGCGTCTACCAAAACGAAGGCGTGCAACAATCAACGGTTTCCCTTCAATCCCAGGAGCAAATCCTAGCCATCCAAGGTTACTAGACGACACATGGTAACCTTTGGCCCGAAAACCTATGTTTGGCCACGCCAAACCATGCCATGCCAACCTAGCCGCACCACCAAGTTTTCCCTCACTACGCGGCTACCAAAAAAAAGGTGTGCAATGATCAACGGTTTCCCCTCCTCTCAAGATGCAAAATCTCGACCGTCGAAGGTCACCAGGCTAGAAAGTTTCCCGAGCTTGACTTGCCACATGCTACATGTTTTCCAAAAACATTCGAGACATCAACACAAACTGGGGGATGCTCATTAGGGTATTGGTTTGGTGGTCTATAGCGTGCGGCATACACAAATGCCCGTTTTAAGATAGTGTAATAAGAATAAGACGGTTAGTAAATAAAAGAAGCAAAGGTGAAACGCTCTTTCATTATGGGACATCAATTCCATCAAATCCCATCAATACCAAGCGTTACCACCTCTTCCCATTTAACTCATCTATTTTCTTTTCTTATGAGGCCAGAGTACGTTTCTTTTTAAACTTGTATAAATAGGCTTACCTATCTCCACCAGAGACACGAGTTTTTGGTCAGGGAAAATACCACACTCAGAAAGGAAACTCTTGTTACCTTTCTAAAAACTTTCACCTTATGATACAAGTCAAGCACTACTCTTCTAGAATTATTCTGGTCTCAACACTCTCTTCGCTTCCCTCCCTAAACCAACCCTTCTCCTCCACTTTGTGACCGAAGCAAGTATGGAATGACCATTTCTTGGTTTAGGTTGGAGTTGTACAGATTGATCTCTCGAATCTAAAGTACTCCCTTGCAGTACATTGTTTAGGGTTTAAATTGTTTCTCACTTTCACGCCTGCAATTACTGAAATCAGCAGAAACCATTTTCACCTATAAACCCCAGGTGACCTTTATTTCCGCAATAGTGGAAAACATTAGGAATGTTCTTACTTCGATCCGTGTGTGTTAACACTAGTGGAAAAAGGATTTTTAACCACTTCCTGGGTTTTAAAGAAACGACTTTCATGGACTGGTAGTACTTATACGTGATGTTAGAAAAAGTAGTTCTTTTTGATAAAAATTAAACAAGTTTCAGCCCCAGTCGTTACATTGGGGGTATTCTTTTATAATAAAACACAGAAACTACTTTCATGGACTGGTAGTACTTATACGTGCTGTTAGAAAAAGTAGTTCTTTTTGATAAACATTTAAAAAGTTTCAGCCCCAGTCGTTAAAAAAAAAAAGAAAAAAAAAAGTTAAAGTCGTTACATTGGTTTTTTTTTTTAATAATAAAACATGGCTCTCTTATATCGAGTAGAAGAACCACTTTGGAAGCAGCCCCGTTATACCCATACGTACCTTTTCATTCTCCTGTTTCTCAATTCCTTCAAAGCACACGAGATCCCCTTCTTCTTCATCCACAAATCATGTCCCCAAATCATAAATTTTTTATTTTCATCACCATCGATAAATCATTCTTAACAAGTTTTTTACAAGCTTTATTATTATTTTGTTCAATTAATCAAATTCAACAAAAACTCCAAGAACCCTAGATTCAAAATCCAGTTCGTTTCTTAGTAATTGGAAATCGAAGTTAGTAATTGAAGATGAATCTCACTCTCATATGAAAGATCGAAACTCACTGATAGAATTTTAGTATGACTAATGATTTAATTTCTCTTCATCTTCTCTCGATTTTGCATAATGATGTTTCCTTATGTATTTTTCCCTGCAAAAAAGTCTTCAAGTGGGTTGAAGATCTCCTCCTGGTGTAAGAAATAAAACCCCTAAATCTGAAATTGAATCTTCTCTTACTGCTGGTAATTATAATCTCAAAAACCCTTCACTTAATTTGATGGTTTGAGTATATTTTTCGTATTTGAAAACCTTATATTTTTTGTTTTATTGAAGCTTTGAGTGCTCATGATCAAACAAATCTTGTTGGTACTCGTAAGGTAGTACTTGCTGTAGATTTGATTAAAGGATTTTGATTATATTTCCTGATTTTTTTTCTGCAGGATAAGCTAATGTCATCCATCCCCTTTTAACAGTAAAGGTGTTGAAGCTTTGCAAGAGATTTAGGTTTATTTTAATTTTTAATTTGTGTTTGCATTTGTAGTAATGTCAATTTATCTTTATCAATTTTGAATATTTTTCGTTTTATGTTTTAGTTTGGGATTTGTTTAAATTGTATGTCCCTAACTTGGTGAAGATTAATGGTATTAGGTTGTTTAGCTTTATAGAGTTTCAATTTTTCTCATCTTAACTCTTTAGAGACACTACATGTTTGTTTAAATGTCATGGCTAAGTTCTTCACAGCATCAAAGGAGACCAATGTTTTTTTGTTGTCCTTAGTGTGCACCTACTGTAGGTTCTGTACTGAGTTATGATTCACTTATAATGCTTCAATATTTGCTCTTATATGATAACCTAGACTGTATAGGATTTATTAGAGTCTAAGTTCGAACTCTTCATGACATGGTTACTAGGAGAAGAGGTTCTCATATGAAGTCTTGCTTATTTATGTTTTCAGTTTTATGAGGATATGATGGTCAGGGATTTAAATTCATTTACGTGATGATGTGCAGGAGAACAAGAAGTTGAAGGGGAAGAACAAATGGCTGCAGCTTACAACTTAACTGGTAAAGGGCTTGCACTAATTCATTTTATTTATTTTTCTGGATAAATATCACACCATGTCTTCCTTAATTCATTTAACTGTGTCTTTTATTTTCTTTGTGAAGATGGTGAACCCTTGAGCTTAGTGCTACTAGTCACTACGAGGTTCAATTAGTCTTATAATTTTCTATGACATATATGTACTAGTGAAATAACTTTGATGTTATGTGTTTGGCTCCAGCAGGGTGGTGAGGCTATCAATTGCACTGGAAAGTTTTGCGTTTGGATCATAGGCCAAAGAAGGCTCGTGCTATCAGGGGACGCCCAACTAAACATTAGGTACACTGTGTGAAAATAATTACCCAAAATCTTCTCAATTTGGATATGGTCTATTAAAAATCTTATATTTTAGCTACATGCTTACTACCACAGGCAAGATTAGTGTACTCATGAACTTTCGTCTTACTCAACTAGGTCATCCAAAAAGGGGAAAGAAATGCATTTGCTCTCATGTATGAAAATGTGTAAATTACTTGGCAGGAAACGGTAAAAAATGAAAGCTAAATTTATTCCCCAATTGAATTCCATTGTTAATGTAACTATTTTACGAAACTTATAAAATAGTGTAAATTACTTGGCAGGTTCGGGTGGTTATAATGCAAATGCTAATGCGAGAATACATATTAGAATTACAAAACTTATATGCGATTAACATTTATAATTAGAAGCATGGGTTGTTTGTTCATTTTCTAATTCTCATCTTACTTAGTTTTCTAGAACTAGAATTAAACTAGAAGCTGATTTATTATGGTACGAAAAATTGGAAACATTTCATTCTAGTGAGTGCAATAGTCAAGCACCCTGTGATGCAAAGGGACTTGCACTAATCCAAGAATTTGTGGTTGTGCAAAATTAAATGGATTTGATTTTCCATATGTTAGCAAAGACGGGGGAAGGTATGCACCGTATGTGATTAATTAATCTCCCTCTACTAATGGGAACTGCTAAGAGCTTAATTAATCAGTTAATGAGAACTGCTAAGAGCTTAATTAATCAGTTAGTCAATAACATGAGTATCACCAAGAGCTTCCATGCTCCTCACCATATTTAATTCAATTGTGTGCGTATTGCAGGGCATCACAAATCCAGTCTATCTGTTCCAAGGTATTGTACTGCGAAGAGGTGCCAAAGGGACTGGAATGAAATCGATAGAACTAGCACTCTCCATGTGTGATATAGTCAACATATATGGTTTTACAGTAGATCCAGGCTATACTGAATGGTCAGTTTTTATTTTGCCGGTGCGACTTAAATTTACTTGCATAATTTAATTATTGATCAAGACTTTTGAGAAGTCATATTCTCACATTTGTTGTCGTGTAGGACTCGCTACTTCTCCACGCCTAGACAAGGGCACAATCCCCTGCAAGGACGGGCCTACTATCAACTATTAGAGTGTCTTGGGGTAATCGTCGTTCACAAACTTTTGTTTCTTTTGCAAGTTCATTTCCTTACTTCCTCTAAGATCCTACCACACTGCCAATCAATGCTAACTTCTTTCCCTGCTAGGTAGTTGGTTTCAGTAAGGGAGGGGTGATAATCAACTATACACCTAGTGATCGTCGTTGACCTTTGTGATGAAACTAACTTTACTACTGCAATATTTGAGTTTTATTGAAGTTTTTTTTTTTTTTTTTTGATGTACGGGTTTGATTGACTGTTTTTGATGTTAACCATGCTTTTGCTGCTATCCAAATACAAAATGAAGAGCCTACCAGTGGTTGATCTGGGTAAAGGAAATATTGATAACATTATCACACAATCTTCTGTGGTTCATATGCTGGCGGAATATGTTGGACTTCATTGGTTTGAGAGCTGGGGAACGAAGAAGCTTAAAGATCTTGGTCTTCCGATCATGAAGCCCCATAAATTGATTAAGGTATCCCCCTTCTATTCCTATTTTTTGTAAGTCATACATGGTCGGCAATTTTCAGCCTGCCAGATGTTTCTGTGTTTTTGTTCAAATTAAACTTCATATGATGAAGGATAATCCTTTGTCTGAATTATTCCAAGTATCATTGATGCATTAAAAGTCGCAGTCGCGCTAGTTTTGTTTCTTCTTCTTTGCAATGTACAAGAAAGGAAAAGAATGATCTGACTTCAAATTTGACTGTGTTGCTAATTAGTAATTACTTTTAAAATACCTGTTTTCCTCTCTTGTAAGGTATACAAGGATGAGCATGTTCTCAAGATTACAGGTTTGGTGATGAATTGAACTTGCATTTCAATTCAAGTATATCTAGTTTCTTGGAGGAGCTTCAATCATCTTGGTATTAATTGTAAATGTCAAAACAAACAATGAACCTCAAGATAATGTAAATTTGAAATCTTCTTGCAGATCCATCACCGCGAAGAGCTTCTTGACAGCAATTAGAAACCATCTAAAGCAGCAAGAGGCGTCACCAATGTTGCGGGGCATGATTACGTGCAGGAAAGATGATACTATCAAAGACGTTATTCTGAAACTCGACTCAGAAAAGATACATAGAATCTATGTAGTAGATGCGGATGAAAATCTGGAAGGAGTGATTTCACTGAGAGACATAATATCCAAGCTAGTGCACGAGCCTCGTAATTACTTTGGATATTTCTTTGATGGTGTTTTTCTATTACCTCGGAACAGCAGCAGTGTTTGAAGCTCGCAGATGGTGAAGCCTTACTTTGATTTGATCTAGTTTGTCATAAGATGAAGGTACAGATGATGAAGTCTTACTTTCAACTTAGTGTTGAAATTTTATTCTTGTAATCTTGTAATAGGAATATATGTTAAGGATTTCCAACTTAGTTTTAGAAGATTCTGGACTTGGAGCTCGCAGATTTTAGATAATTGAAATTGCAAACTGAATTCACTTTTCAAATAAAAAATGAGTTTTAAAGTCATTATTAAATTATGTTTTGAAGCCATTATTAATTTAATTCTGATTCAGTTTTTATTTTTTGATTCGGTTGAATCAACTTTGGATTCAGCTGAATCAATATCAATTTTTTTTTTTTGAAATATCATAAGAAAAACTACTTGTTTTGTCAGTGTTTATTAATATACTGGTAAAGAAAGTTGTTTTTTCAAAGAATTCAACCTTTGCCAGAAACAGTCGTTTTGGAAAAAAACACTTCTAGATTCCAACTGATGGACACAGTCGTTTTTAGTGATATTACTTCTTTTCCTGACAGTGGTATAACTTCCATTTTCCACTAGTGTAACTTTGGAGGTTGATATACTTTTCTCTTCTGAACATTAACTGCCGATGAAGGTATTTTACTTTTTCCATCAGTGGAAACCTTTTGTTGAGAAGAATCATTAGGCTTGACAAATTTTACCTCTTTGCTAAAACTTGGAGCATCTATTATATTTTCTTATAGCCCAATCCTCATGTATCACGATGATTTTTACTTTCTCCTAGCATAGTGGTTAATTTGCTTGAACTAGTATTGAACTTTTTCAAGTCATCTTCCAACATCTTGATTTTATCAAGAGCAGCAGCTAAATCATCCTCAAGGCATTTTTCTCGAGCGAGAAAAGCGCTTTCTCTGTCATCAAAACTTGCTTGCTGAGAGTTAATCCTTCATTCAGTTTCTGCAAGTTTCTCTTCCAAGAAGAAGTATTTTTGATATACACGATCACATTCAAGGGACTTTCTACTCAGGTTTTCCTCGGTATCTTTGAGGACCGATTCACAAGAGCGATTCTCACCATAAAGACCACCGTAGATCCTTTTCAATTTATTTTTTTCTCGACATATAGGAGTCATAAGAGATATGACACGAGAATTTGTAATCTTCTTCATTTTCAATGAATCCAAAAACTTATCATACTCCGAGACATCTCTATCAATTATTGAATCACCTTCATCAGAAAGTTCATCCAATTGTTCTTCTAGGAGTGTTTCCAAATCAACAGTTTTTACATCAAGAAAATGTATAGATATTGACTTTGATGTGACAGTTCTCTCAAGTGAATCCAAGCTTTTAGAATCATATGGTAATTTTTGAACTGGTACGTTATTAGAGATAGACTCGTCCATAATCAGATCGCTACAAACACAAACTTATAAGGTCTTTAATGTGTTTTCCGGCTCTAATACCAATTGAAAAAAGGGGGGTCTAACAACCTCACCCAATATTTCGATTAACAATCTGTATGGAATAACTTTAATATACTTTTAAGAGCAACTAGACAGTCATACTCAATCTTAATAAAAAAGTATATCAAGGAGTTAATATCTCTATCTCTCGATTTGATTTTTAATCAAGCAAATAGAAATATGCGAGTCTTTATCAAATACAAGAGAGATATAAACTTGGATGGTACCAAAGACCAATATCCAAGGATCAATCAATTTCCAATCAATAACCAAAGGTTGGATTTCACAATTGATCGATACAACGCACAACCTGTGATATTTCAATTATATAACAAAATATAATGCGGAATAGAAATAACACAGATACCAGAAATTTTGTTAATGAGGAAACCGCAAATGCAGAAAAACCCCGAGACCTAGTCCAGATTGAACACCACACTGTATTAAGCCGCTACAGACACTAGCCTACTACAAACTAACTTCGGTCTGGACTGTAGTTGAACCCTAATAAATATCACACTGATTAAAGGTACAGTTATGCTCCTTACATCTCTGATCCCAGCAGGATACTACGCACTTGATTCCCTTAGCTGATCTCACCCACAACCAAGAGTTGCTACGACCCAAAGTCGAAGACTTTAATAAACATATTTGTATCACACAGAAAATTCTACGGTAATAAATAAATCTGTCTCCCACTTAAAACCTATGAGTTTTGTTCCGTATTTTGATAAAATCAAGGTGAACAGGAACTAATCAATAACCCGTACTTATATTCCTGAAGAACATCCTAGAATTATTGATCACCTCACAATAATCTAAATCGTATGGTAGCAAAACTAGATATTGCGGAATCACAAATGGTGAGACGAAGATGTTTGTGATTTCTTTTTATCTTTCCCTATCAGAGATATAACCTCAAGCCAATTATTCAATTAAACTCGTACGATATAAAATGGCAAGATCAAATCGCTCAACTACAAGAGAAGTAGTTTCGTCTGGCTTCACAATTCCAATGAAGATCTTTAAGTCATTAACCGACAGGGTCTCGAGAAGAAACCTACGGTTAAAGGGAAATCGACTCTAGCAAACCAACTAGTATCACACAGAAGGTGTGGGGATTAGTTTTTTTCCGGTCAACATCTCCCAGCCACATAGTTTCCAGTTGTTAGACGTCTCCTTTATATAGTTTTCAAATCAGGGTTTGCAATCTAAGTTACCTTGGTAACAAAGCATTCAATATTCACCTTTAGATGAAAAACCTGATTTATCCAAGCTAATATCTTTCAACCGTTAGATTGAAACTTAGCTTGTCACACACACATAAAATGTATTTCATTTAGGTTTGAGTAATTGTACCTAAACGTGTACATTCGGTTGGTTCACAAATAGTTAACCAATGGTTAGCCATATGAGCACTTTCATATCAACCATATTCATCTTCTTCACAACTAGTTCAAATGACTCAAAAGAACTAGTTGAATAGTTGTTCAATTGCTTAGATCTTTATACATAGACATAATTGAAAAAAAATCGGTTTGATTCACTCGAATCAATTCATGAAAAATATAGCCACGGTTTGCAAAGATTGCATTCCTTATTGATTTATTGTTTTAAGTTCATGAGCTAACTAATTTTAGAAATATAACCAGCTTGGGTACGCGTACGGGTATGATTACCTTAGCTACGGATTTGAGTTCACAAACTCAGCAGAAATTTTCGGTTCGAAAACTTCCGTGGGTACACGTACGGGTATGCGTAACTAAGGTGACTGGTTTACTAGTTTGCAAACTACAAACTCAGCAGAAATTCTCGGTTCAAGAACTTTCTCCAGTACGTGTACGGGTACGCGTACCCAACCTGTCTCCTTCAGTAATACCGCATGCACACTTATACATGCACTTGGTTTCCGGTATATGGATTTATACACTAATGTGCGAACACACTATATATGCTTATATCCATATGTTGTTATGTAATATCAACTCTACATTTCAATTATTGAAACATTCTTCTATAATGTTATAATAGTCGTTAGACATAAAGAATCGACTATCGTCATCAAAGCTATTTTCAAGATTGAAACGTCATCATGACTTTCGTCACGGGTAAAGATGAAAGGTGGTTAAAGCTAGGGGTGGGACTTGGGTTGGTTGGGCGGGTTAGAAGGCTTGGCCGAGGCAAACCCGAGCTAGGAATTATTTGCCCAGATTGCCCATCGAACCCGTGGAACTTATTGAGGTGTTGCCCAAGTCCGCCCAAGTTATGTTCCTCGGGTTCCCCGGGTTCGTCGGGTTGGCCCAAGTTCCACTAGACATACAAGTTTGTTAATGTGATAATAATAAATTTAGTAATAATAAGATTTAATTCCTCTATTTATTTTAAATTTCCAAATAACTGAAGATTATTTATAATAATATAAACTCTTTTCATATCGAATGATTAATGAGATAGATATAATTTATATTTTCACTAATAGATTTGAAAATAATATCTAAAATTTCTCTAAATAGATAATAACACTAATTATAAAAAATGTCTTATACATAGTTCTTCGGGTTGGGAGGGTTGTTTGGGTTAGAAATATTTGTTCCCATGCTTGCCCAAATTTAACTCGGGTTCATAAAATTGTTTCCCAAGCTTGCCCAAAGTTTTGAAATACGTTGCCCAAGTCCGCCCAACGTTCGGGTTGGACATGGGTTGGGTGGGTTGACCCAACCCAAGTCCCACCCCTAGTTAAAGCGAAAGCTTACGAACACATATTTCGAGAAAAAGATAGGCGAGTAAACTCGGCTCGAAATAACAAATGTGTATGTATGAAAACTATCATACTTATACGACTGTTATCTCAAGAGTAGGATATAGATAGACTTTTGAGTGGTTATTCGTCTTCGTAAGATAATCGCCATGGAGTCTGGAGCTTAACTATACTTAACTATCCTAAACCGAGACTTAGTCGTAAGTAAACTAGAAATCAAGATGTATAGTTTTGATAACTAATATTGACAAACATGCTTGAGATAGCAACACATGCGAGTTCGACCGAGCAATGCTCTAACAAATAATAATACAAAGCATTTCCATATTCTTAGTAAGAGGAAAATAACAAGAAACAATATATATTTCCTTAAGGACAAAAATGTTCTTGGATTCATTATAGAGATCAGTTGGCTAAGGTTCTTACAGATAATTTTCAAGAGATTAGTACTTATACCAATCCTCAACTATAAGAAAGATTATTTAATCATCTTCCTACTATAGTCACTGCATAATAAAATAGTTTACTTGTAGTTGCTCCATTAAATGAGGAAATTTTCTCTGCTCTTAAAAGCATGGAGAATTGGTCAGAACCAAGACCTGAGGGTTTTCAAGCTGGTTTCCATAAATCTCAATAAAGTATAGTTGGAGAGGATGTTTGTGATATGGTAAAGAGCTTATTCACTTCAAAACATATTCTTCAGTCTCTTAACAAAACCTACATATCTCTAATTCCAAAGATAAAAAGAAACTACCATTCCATCTGAATTCAGGCCAATCATCTTACTTAATATTTCTTACAAGATTGTTTCTAAGATTCTGGTTGCAATAATGAAGCCACTTATGGAAAGAATAATATCTCCTTATCAAGCAGCTTATGTCTCAGGAAGATTAATTAATGACAACAGTATAATTGCTCATGAACTCATTTATTCTCTGAAAATAAAACAAGGTGAAGGTGGATGGTTGGATTTGAAAATAGATAAAAGCATTTGACATGCTAGAATTGTGATATATATTATAAAAGTAATGAGAAGTTTTGGTTTTAGTGAAGAATGGACTCAACTTATTCAGCAATGCATCAGTACTACTGCTCTCTCAATGCTTCCAAATGGATCTCCTTGTGAAGAATTCAATCCTTCAAGGGGTATTAGACAAGGAGATCCCTTATCTCCTTATTTATTTATTTTGGCAATGGAATGGTTTTCAAGAACTCTCACATCAGCTCATTATTCAAAATAAATATCAAGTATCAAAGCAGCTAGAGGTGCTCATCCTATTAATCATCTTCTTTTTGCAGATGATTGTCTGATCTTTACTCATGCTAATTTAACCAGTGTGACTAATCTTATGTAAGTTATTAATGACTTCAGTTCACAATCTGTTCAGGTCATTAATTTTTGATAAATCATCTATCTTATTTAGCAATAATGTGCATCCTTCTAAATGTGACACTCTTAGTCACGTTCTTGGAGTAAAGACTATGGACAATAAAGAGAAGTACTTAGGTTTTCCACTACTTATTGGTAAATCTAAAGTTAATTCATTTGAACATATCAACATTGCTTTTGAGATAAGACATGCAAATTGGAAAGGTGAAACTATATGTCAAGCTGGTAGAAGTACTATGGTTAAAGCTATTCTTAATGCTTCACCAATGTACCAGATGAGCACTTTCAAGATTCCAAGGAAATTAACCAAGAAGCCATACACTCTTCAGAGAAAATTTTTCTGGGGATATAAAGAAAATATAGGTAATTATCCAATTTCTTGGAGTAACTTATGCATTCCAAAAGAAATAGGAGGGTTAGATTTCAAATATCTAGAGATGCTCAATCATGCTCTACTCACCAAAGTGGCTTGAAGAATTTGTAAGCAACCGGATCTCCTGTGTGTCAAACTTTTGAAAGCTAAATATTTCAAGGATGAAGATTTCCTTCATATTCAAAAAGATAAAAATAACTCGAGTTGGATATGGAAAGGTGTTGAAGTGGGACTCAAGTATCTTCAACAGAATTTTTGTATGGAGGTTAATAATGGGATGAAAACTCGTATTTAGCTTGATAATTGGATCATTAATTTGGATAGTAAGCCTCTTCCTTCTTGTCCAAGTCATCTAAGCTATGTGTACGTATCATAATGGAATATCAGTCCCCTTCATGTTCTATTTTCAGCTGATGTGGTGGAAAAGATTTTCATAATGCAAATCAATATAGGTGCTGAAGATATCATCAAATGGAGTCCTTCAAGAGATGGTTTATTCATGGTAAAGAGTACTTACAATAAACTGGTAGAAAGCAATTTTCATTATCAAGAATCTATAAATACAGTTCCTAAAGAAGTCTGGAAAGCACTTTGGAGAATGAAAATTCCTCACATGGTTAAGTTATTTGTTAGTACTTATTGTTCAAACCAAAGATAAGACTACTCGTTTTAACAGTATCATAGAATCCCATTGAAATATATGTAATCATCAGGAGGAATAGCTTTTCCATCTTTTGTTAGTATGTTCACATGCCAGATCAGTATGGAGGTGTCTCCACATTAATGTGGATCAAGTTGCGGCTAATTGTGATAGTATTAAGGAATGGATCATATCATGGTATGAAAATCAGCATACAAATGGTTTGGAAGATTACAATTATTGGAGGATGACCTTGATGGTGGGTTGTTGGATTATATGGAGAAAAAAAAATGCGAATGTGTCTTTCAGAACAAATTTCTCAATCCTCTATCTACTGTCTCTAGAATTAAATTTCATCCAAATAATTTCTCTCTTGCAGCTAAAGATAATATGTTAGAGCAGTCTCAAATTAGTGTTATGCCTGAAACATTAGTAGATGTTAAAAAGGTTTATGTTGATGCTTCTTTTGATCATCTTATTTACACTTCTGGCACTGGTATGTGCTTCTTTATTGTGCAGGTACCTATGATGGAGTTAAAGGATAAGACTTAGGAAATTTCATACCCTTCTTTAATTATGATTACTTCAATGAAAATGTATCTTGGTCTCTACCACAAAATATTATGGTAAGAAACTTGTTTATGCCTCTCTCTTTTTATTTATTTTTAGAATAACAAGAACTAAAGTTACCCTTTTTTCTTCCAAAGTTATGTTGTTACCCCTAAAAGTATAATCCAAAAAACTAATCTCTTTCAACATAAATTTTATACATCTAAAACGATAATTAAAACCACCACGCCAATCATCACAGTCAAGAAAACTAAAAAATCTAGCTTATATAGTGGCCACCAAAAATCATGCATTTTTTGTGGAAAGCCAGCCAATGAGGTTTACTGACCTTCACTATTTTTCACGAAAGAAAAATAATATTCTCTTTAAAGGAACTTACGGCATGAACTTGACATTACTCGTTGCAACAAGAGTGGCAACACAAAAGTAATGTGACATCATATGTTTTGTGACAGATTCCAACAATCTCGATCACTTCATCAACAATAATTCCACAACACCGTGGTATATCAGGAAAATAATATAAGAGATTCATCCACCCATTAATGAAATCTTACAGTCCAACCTCAAATGCATCAATAGAGAAGTAAACCAGATGGCGAATAGATTGGAAAACTATGTAGTAGAGAAATATAAACAATAATTGATAGGGCCTATAAGTATTATTACTAGGGATTATACTTCTTCTTCATTTTCAATTACAGTTGTAACATATGAGTTGAATGTTGAAACTATTAGAGAAACTATGTTAACCTCCCAATTTTTGTTATCTCATGCTTGTTGTTAATGTTAGATGTACAAAAGTTAAGTCTTTGACTAGGATTAGAGTATGGTACTTGAGTATCAGATATCACTGAATAACCCTCGAAGACTGAATATTGAAACAAAAATATTGATGAGAACTTCATCAACAAAGAGGTATGTGAATGACCTATCCTATTTACTCACGATATTACCATTTTATCTTAGTGACAATTATATAATTGTCCCTTGTTTTGATGGTCTTCACAAATACCCTTATCCGACAATAAATATATCCCTCTTAATTTATAAGCCCATCAAGGGTTCATTTTTTTTTCCATATATATCCTCCCCACACAATAAATCATTTTTATTCTTTTCTTTTCTTTTCTTTTCAGATCTAATTTTTTTCTCTCTATCTACTACCTCATCCGCCATCACCAAAGCATCAATCTCTTCAATTCTCCATCGCTAGTGCTAGTACCACCACCATTTCTTACGCCATCATTGCAAACAACACTATTAGAACCACCATCTCCATCGTCACAACCATCACCATCGTTTCTCCACCTCCTAATAAATCGATTAGATCAATTTTCACCCAAATCAGTTTCTGCCGTCGTGAATAAATTGATCACCCAAGTCAGTTTGTACTTTGACAATCCAAAAAGAGGCATTTTTATCGCCGGAAGGATAAATAGAAAGAGATCTCCGTCGGAATTCACTTTCAGATTCACAAATAGAGATTTTTAAGTATCTTTAAATTCTTCTTGTTGTTCTCATTTCATCACTGATTTCCAATATCATATTCAGATTCAAAAGATCGGGGAGATTTGATTTTAGATTTTTATAGATTAAACAAAACTATGGAGATCGGGAAATCTGATTCCAATATAACTGAATCGAGGTTTGATTCAACCATATTTATGTGTTTAGTTCGATTTGTTTTTCATCTTTTGATTATGAATTCAAATCTAAAATAGAAATCAATCTTGTTTGTTAGTTTATTAGGTTATAACTTTAGTTTCTTGTATATTCTAGATTTTAACCACATTTTTGTTGATTTTTTTTTTGTATGCAATTATATTTTGAGGTTGTTGGTGGATCATTTTGATGTTTTTTCGTTGATGTTTTATTTCATGGTAAAAAAATCTCTAGATTTCAGTTTTTATGGGATCAACTACCGTTGTTGATCCCATTTACGGAATCAACTCCTGTTGTTGATAGCATTTTTTATGGGATCAACTACTAACTCCTATTGTTGATAGAATTTCCTTGGATTAGTATAGTCAAGCTTGTAGTTTAAATCATGTTTGTTAAAAAAATTAGCTTAATTTCTTGCTGGTTTGTATTTGTGTATTGTTGTTCGACAAATGGTAGTGGCGGTGGTGTTGGATTTTATAATTGTAAAGTTCTTCAAATGTTAAATTTGAGGTGCAATGGTAGCATGACTGACTCAATGTCAGATGATGTGTGTTCAACTCACGCCAAATTCACTCATTCGTATTCATATGCATTTTTTTTTGTTTTTTTTTTGTGTGTGTCAAACTTTGGTTGTTGACTCCATTTACTGGGATCAAATTCCATTATTGATACAACTAGACTAGATTATTTTTTCAGTTATCATGTCAAACATAGTACGCGAAAAACAGTTCCAGACTTTGGCCTTGTTGTGTCGTTCGCAAACAGAGTACGCGAACAACAGTTCCAGACTTAGCCTTGTATAGATTCACAAACAGAGTACGCAAACAACAGCTCCGGACCTTTTCACAGGTAATCCGTTCGCAAATATAGTTTGCAAACAAGAGTTTTAAACCTGAACTAGAGCTTGACAATACACATACCAAGTATACATAATGTGTTATATCTAGGCATTGGTAGTCATTCTAAAACTCTCATTTAATCATTGAAACATCCTTAGAAGACAACAATGGTAATCTCACACATACCACTAGCTTCAAGTAATTTTCAAATGATAAATCGATCAATACAAAACTTCCCAAGTTAACATTAAATGACTGTCTCATACAAATCATGTAACATGTTCAAGGTAATTTTCACATGATCATCTTGACTTAATATTTAGTTTTCAATAACGAGTTGTTTACAACTAAAATTGTCAAGTAGATGATGAACTTAGCTAAATCTAAAAGCTTCTAACACGTATTTCGAGAAATAGATAAACGAGATAAACTCGGCTCGAAATTTTAATTATGTATAATGTAAAAGTATATATAGATATACGACTTAGTCTCATTAGAAGATAGAATAGAATAGACTTCTGAGTGATAGATAAGTTTTAGTCTCCACATACCTTATGTTGATGAATCTCCTCCAAGCTCTTCAGTAGATCTTATTCTTCAATTGGTGAACGACATGAAGTCTAATGCTCAACTACACACTTTTATCTTAATCCGAGACATAATTATAAGTAGACTAGAAATTAAGTATATAGTTTTGATTAACTAAACTTAACAAACAAGCTTGAGATAGCAACGCTTGTGAATTCGACCGAGCAGTGCTCTAACAAATACTACTAGACCTTAAGATCTCAGGATGATTATCTACCGCCTCGTGCTCGCGCCATAACCATCTTTTTTTTTGATAGGTTATATGGAACGATGCCTACTACTTCATATGGGATACAAAATAATAAATATGTCAATCATTAGAAGGAAGAAGCGCCGAAAAAGAGTCATCATGTATCATTTTTCGCAAAACTATGAACGGAAGCCAGCAACCCGGACCGTATTGAAGAGGTTCCTAAGACACAAGATAAAAGCTTTTTCATTACAATGACCGACATATCTATAATTTTTTTCTCCCATATGAAGCAGCATGCATCGTCCATATTTCACCAACTTTCTTAGGATTCAATCTACCTTGGTTTGGTTATTTACTATAAATAGAATATTCATGTAAACTACACAATTCATCCCGTAAAAAATTTGTGTGTGTTATGTATTGGTTTCCAATAATTATGTTCTTCAAGAAAAAAAGTGTAACAATAAAGACGTTGCTTGGGGATCGCAAAACACACAGGTTGGTAATAATCTTCTTAGATAGTTACGCAACTTCAGAGGTTAATTAAATAATCCTTGTCTATTCTAAGGTTATTTTTTTCTGATATAAGACCATTTAAAGATTATTGATCATAAACCCTAGATTTGATAGATTTCAATCTAAAATTGTACACCTAATTGGTCGATATCTAGATTAAAAAGAAAACTTATATAAGGTGTCTCATAAATTCTTTAAGAATTTTTACGAGATATCTCTAGATTTATTTTAGTTTTTCTTGTTGTGGAGTAAATTAGGCATCTCTACAAGTTTTGAAGAGTATAAACTTTAACTCTAAAAGTTTATTTTGTTATTTACTTTTTACCTAATAGTTTTTCAAAACAAACACAAGATTTCTAAAACCTTTATTCACATCTAAATGGAAATTAAATAAGTGTTTTGTAAAAGAAAAATATCAGAAAGTCATCACTGAGGTTGAAGCAACTCTTAGGATGTAAAGGACGTCATCTAAGGGAATCGAGTGTGTAGAATCTTGCGAGGTTCAAGAGATATAAGGAGCATGACTGCATCTGAATTGCTTGGAGGATTAATTCGGTATTAAACTACATTCTAGTCTGAAGTATGATCTGTAGCGGTTTAATAAACTATGGTGTTCAATTCTGGACAAGATCCCTGGGTTTTTCTGCTAGTGAATTTTTCCTCGTTAACAAAATTATTATTATTATTATTATTTTAACTTTTAACTTTTAACTTTTTACTTCTGCATTATATCCGTGTTTGATATAATTAAACCAAAAGCAAGTGATCAGATAATCAACCTAGATAATTTTTAAATTAAACTGTATAGAATCTATAAGGCTTGTTCTATTGAATTCATATCTTGAATGCAAGACTTGTTCTTGTTGGAATTATGTTTTTGTACATTTACGGTACATACTAGGTTTATCTTATTAAACAATCTTGTATACAGTTTCGTAACCGAACGTATAGATTGTACAAGGAACCTAGTTTATAATTCAGGTACAGGATCTCAATTGTTGATCTATACTACTGATTGTAACAAGTTTGTCTTATAGGTTCCTGTCCAATGTATTGAAAAAACTTGGCGCCCTATTTTTTGGTGATAAGTTATTCATGATTTCATCAAACTCGGCATCATTTATTTCAATCCCCTCTATTAATGTATCTACCATTTCAGAACAAACAATATTTTTTCCAGGTCATGTCTTGCCGATTTACCTTTATATTAGAATGTAATTGGACATTATTACAAAAAAAATATGGTTAATCGGTAGAGCTTAGCCTTTCTGTTCTTATTGCCAATGTCTTAATAAGTACATGATTAATCGACTCCTCAGCTACATTTCTTTGGCATTTTATCTCTTAAATTATAACACAACAATATATATTGACATATAAAATTGAAGCTATTCTGTTGTAAAAACATATGTCTCGACACAAACATCTAAAAAGTAGTTAAAAATTACAAAGAAATTTCAATAGACATCTATGCTCAGACGTTAGCCTAGTCATTGGGCTAGGCCATATACTCCTAGTCCAAGTAAATCTCTAGCGGATGGGGAAAAAATCAATTGATGATTGTATGAATCATATTAAACTAAACCTATACTAGTATTTTTTTTATATACATAATGAAAGAAGCCGATATCTTTTGAATACTCTGAGCATTTCTTCATCGATATTTTTTTATAACTATTGCATATATATAAATTTTTATCCTACACATGTTTATTGAAACTAACAGTTTAGCTTTTCCAAATAAAATTATACAAAGGAATTAATTTTATTGTCGAGGGTGGATGAAGAGTTACTACTCATAGTTTAGATACAATTTATTCTTCCATGACCCATTATTTGCTAATCTACATTTGTTCCATCAAATGTATACATAATGCCTCACCTTCGCTAGGTTAATTAAGTCGATTCTAAACACAACCCCATTAAGTATGTATTTTCAAGCTATCAATGTATGTATGCTATGTGAATACCTTTTTAAGGTACTACCGCAAGTTTAATAAATAGGTTTCACTTGCATAAGATATTGAAAATTTACAAATAATAATATGATCCTTAAAGAACACTTAATGGTTCTATTGATTTTCTTATCATTTTGATTGTTTTATTTTGTTGTTCCTCGGTTCGGTAAGAATGGAAATAAAAAAATGATCTCAATGACACAATTTCGAAGAAAATAATAATAAATCATGGTATAAATGAACGAAAAGAATTTTGTGATAATCACTTCCATGCAGTACAACAAAAACAAATACATGATTTAGTCGGTATATTGCACCATCTGTCATAGGACTTCTGTCTTATGGAACAGATGTATGCCACCATTTACAAAACATTGTCACTCGAAGGCATCATTTCCACGCTTAATAAGTACATGCAACCAGATTGCTAATGTAAAGTAGAACAACGTTTCTAATCTTTATATAATATTTTCAATAGGAGATATATTTGAAGCAAGGCGATGAACAAAAAAGACAACATGAGTCAAAGTTTTACGACACAAACTAGATCATCTTCATTAAAACTAAAAAGAAAAAAAACAAAAACATGTGGTTGCTAATTATGAATACACGAATTGAGCGAACCCAAGTACAAATAAAAAACAATGTAACATTTAATCTTCAAGCAGCGCATGCGCAGGATTTTCGGATAGACAGAAAGCAGTTTTTGAGTGTCTACAAGCAGCGCATGCGCAGGATTTTCTTCTCGCTATCCCGATTGACGGCCTTGGACAGAAGATGTCCCCCTTGGAGTATCGGTGCATCCTTAAATACAGGTTAATGATCCCCCTATACCCTTCTGATTCTCGTTGCCCTGCTTGTATTACAGGCTGCCTAGACGCATATGGGGAACATGCTGTTCACTGTAAGGTGGATCCTGGTTTCAAATATAGACATGATCATGTGAGAGATATCTTATATGATGTATTATGGAGGGCTGGTATTTCGGCAAAGAAAGAGGCGTCGGTCAACTTTTTGACGGATCCTCTTGAAGGCAGATCAACACTCAGGCCAGCAGATGTTCTTATTTTTGGGTGGGCCAACGGAAAACATACGTGTGTTGATCTTACTGGGGTTTCTCCATTAGTAGGCATCGGGCAAGGCTCTTTCACAGTTGGACAAGCATCTTTGAAAGCTGCCTTGGGTAAGATAACGAAGCATGAAAAGGCTTGTATTGATAATGGACATGCTTTTATTCCCTTTGCCTTTGACACTTTTGGGTATTTAGCTCCGGAGGCGGTTGGACTCCTAGAGAGAGTTCAAAGAGTCATGCACAGTAATGTCATGACTCCCGATTCTAGAGAGTTTGTGTTTAAGAGGATAGGGTTTGCCATTCAAAAAGGGCTTGCGGCGCAGCTTGTTGCTCGCTTGCCTTCTATGTAATAACTCGTGAATCTATTTGAAATTAAAGAAGATATTAGAAACAATGGTTTCTTTACATTTGATAATGGTGATTCATCTCTATCAATACGATTACTATTTATTACATGACTGGAAAAATTGGTGGTACTTTTTTTTGTTTATTGTCATGAACTTAATTAGATGGCGTTGTTCTTGTTAAGAATTATATGAAACATATATTAAGTTCATATATTAATATTGTATGATATTAACCTTATACGTTAGACCTTGTTTTCCAACGATGGTTTATAAGTTACTTATCAATCCAAACTTTGTAAATACGAAAAGAACTAGATGTACCCAACATATATTAAGTTCATATATGATTTACCCATATGTTAGACCTTGTTTTCCAACATATATTAAGTTCATATATGATTTAGACCTTGTTTTCCAACATATATTAAGTTCATATATGATTTACCCATATGAATAAATACGAAAAGAACTAGATGTAAAGAAAAAAAAGAAAAAAAAAGAGAATATCGAAACTTCAGACTACTTTGAAGAAAAAAAATATCTAAATCCGTTTTTATTAGGCATATATATTCCTGCAAATTGAAAATGAAAACCAATCTGTTTTTACTATGCATATTTTTTCTACAATTAAAAATATTTTGGTAAACAATATCTAACATGATTCACCTAGACTTTAGAAATAAGTACATTTTTAAACCTCCCAAAAGAAAAAACTTGGTCAATTATTTAAACAAATAACCCTAAAAAAAAACTAGCAGTAGATAAGATTAACCAATTTTATTTTTATAGTTTTTGAATTTTGCAAAATGACGAATTCAGTAGACAAGTGAATAATTATGGTTTATTTTATATATATATTCAATTTTTTTAACGGATTCAAATTTTCAAATTATGGGTAGACACTCATTTTAAAAGGACGGTTGGATAAACACTAATCGAAGATTTTTATTGTGTAAACACCTATAACCCTTAAGATGAAATGGATATAGAAAACTGGACACCCTTTCTAAACCTAATTGTCTACCTAGCTAACTACTTTTCCTCTGGTCCTTAAAAAAATAAAAATAATATTTGCCTCTGCTATTTTGGTTCACCGACTTGCTTAGGGGTGGACCAATTGTCGTGGACCAATAGGTTGACCTGACCCTCGACCATAAGATTGGTAGGGATGGGGTTTTTAATCTTCTAGTGGGACCTCATCACCAATCCTACGGTGGAGGCGCATGTCCACCAATTGCTCCACACCCAACACTAAGTGTTTTCCGGTCACAGTTAGTAGCTCTGAAAATTAAAGTGTCACAGCTACTAGCTCCGGTCACAGTTATTGGCCACTTCTTCGGTCACAGTTACTAGCTCCGGTTACAGTTACTACCTCCGGTCACAGTTAGTAGCTCTGGTCACAGTTACTAGCCACTTCTTCGAACCTTTTTTTCAATATGTATGTTTCTCTATCTCTAACTAACTAATTAATTAATTATTTTATTTTTTTGATAGACAGGGAACCTTTTCATTAATGAGATTTCATGGTTACAATGAGTTTAAGGTCGAAAATAAGAGAATACAAAGTAACAAGAACATACTGTAAGAGTAAAATACCGAGAAATCCGACAAGAGAAAGAGAAGGATTACCGGAGTAAGACAAATACAAGTATGAATAAGATCCGATTAAATCGTAAGAAGGATGGTTTTTATCGGAATTAAATTCCAACTATCTAGTTTGTTTTTCTTCTTTAGAAAGAAATGCTCCCAAAGTAGGAGTGATTTTCTCAAATCTCTTATAACTAGTGATGAAGCTTCCGTCGTCAAAAATACCACCTATGGAGATTCCGACGCATTTATGTGTATATTTTAATCTCGATTTTCTATATTTTTAGTACCCATTTTTGTACTTATTATGACGTTTCGTGTGTTTGTAGGTATTTTTGGGAAATAAATATTTTTGGAAAATTCGGCTCGAAAAGTTGCACCCGGAAGAAAACTACTAAAGGCACACCCCAGTTGGATAAGGGGCACCTCAATTACTAAGGGGCGTCCTAATTTCTATTCACACTCCTGTGTTATAGGCACCATCGCATTGGATATGGGCAACCCCCTTTATCTTCACGGTTTGAACTGATGGATTTTGGCGGGAAATTTTGTTCACGTCTGCATGAATTTGCTCGATCGAGTTTGGTGCATAGTTTGTTGGATTTTCTCACGGGAAAGGTTTGGGATAACCCTGTTTCGATTAAACATGATGGATACGTGTTGGAGATTCGATAAAACAGGGTGTTTAGACAAACTTTCCTAAAACAGGGGAGGTGAAGATATTATCGGTCCCTGGAACGGATTTGGCAGAGATTCACTTGGAGATTTTCATGGAACTGGGTTGGTTTCGGCCTGTTACGATCAAACAGGGCTGGTACGTGGGTTGTGATCGAAGTAAAATAAAGTTTCCATACTTATCTCACGTAAACAGGGAACGAGAGAGTTAGTTATATTTTTGGAAGTTGCGTACAAGTTTGGATAATATATTGTATCAGGATTCTGTTCTGTCGAGTTGGAGGGTCCTTATAAGCATCAAAGACATAAATAAAGAAAGAGAAGGAGAGTTTTATGTAACTTTGCTGGGGGGAGAAGAAATAAGATATCCGAGATACTCTTGGGATTCAATCGGTGATGTGGTTTATATATAGGCTTCGGAGACCTAAAAAAAGGGGAGTCGAGAGTTTGGGGAAGTTTTGGAGGTTACAGAGGTACGGGAGAAGCTGCAAAGAAGAATCGGAGGAGTGCAAGAAAAGTTTCTGCTGCTGCCGAAACTCAAGAACACGAAGAACAAAGGTGTAGGTACAGAAAAACACTCCGCAACGTTTCCGATGTAGGTTGAGCGAGACAATAAGGAGAATCTTAGAGAAAGATATTATTCACCACTCCCAAAGAGGTGTAAGCGAATAGTCAAATCAGGTGTTAGATCTGTCACGAGATAGCACTAACTTGCTCGAAAAGGCATCTAGCGAAGTAAATAAGGAGTGCGAGGTGTGGATTGTTGCACAAGAAAAGAGGAGACCTGCGAAGTTGATTACGCGAAGTTCGACTTGTTGTCCAAGAAATAGTAAGATTCCCGAAGTATATTGAGCGAAGTGTGGATTGTTGTGCAAGAAATTGGACAGCTGTCCCCGATCAGAGCCGATCTTTAAGGCGTAAAGGAAGCATAAAGTTGTTCTGAGTGAAGTAAAAAGTGTATTCCGTAGGTAAATCGGGTTGTATCCCACTATGTAACTTTCCCCTATAAAAGGAGGACTTAACCTTTCTTGAAAGGGGTTGGATCTTGAAGGAGAGAGAAAGAGGACATTTGTGGGAGGGCAATCTGGTTCTTGAGAGTGTTCTTGAGTGGTTTGTAACTTAGATACTAAAAGAAGTTCAATAAAAAAAAATCTGTTGATAAACTCGTATTTGCTTAACTTTGTGTTTGTCAAACTAGTAAGTGGGTATAACTATGGATTTTCTGTCATTACATTTTGGCGCCGAGAAACAGGGATCTCAAGTTGAGATTTCAGTCTCACTTGAGATAGTTTGAGAGATATGTTGTTATAAATCATTAAGTGAGTTATTACTTCACAAGGGTTGGAGAGCAGTGATCAGGAAAACATAAAAAGGTAGATCTGAGATCTGCTTTCCGGAAGGTACACAAGTCAGATCTGGTCAAAGCCGGTGAATCGGATAAAGAAAGGTTAGCACGCTATCCATGGCAAGAGTACCGGGATGAGCGCAACATATCATCGCATCAAGGAGGAGCTTGTGTATAGCAGGAAGAGGAGGAGGAAGGACGGAGAGAGGAGAAACGTCAAGCAGAGGAGGAAGACAAGGTTCTTCCCAACAGGGAGAAGAGGATCGTTATCGGGAAGGATCGATCCATACCGCTAACACCGAAACGGAGGAGGAAGAAGAACCCGTTCAAGGAAACGGAGAGGAGGACGCCGGTGAAGAAAATATGACATTAGATCAGATCAGAGAGGTGCTGCGTTTAGAAAGAGAAAGAGAGAGATCTCTAATGGAGCAAAGAACCGTACTCATGAGGCAGAATGCGATCCTGATGCAACAAAACAACCAGCTCAATGAAGAAAGGACTGTTCATGATGTACGAAATGAATCCAGTACAGGATAAAACATAACCCAGGGGGAGGGAATACCGCAAGATGAAAAGGGAGGAGAAAGGGGAGAACGGAGGAGGAGGCGTCGAAGGGAAAGCAGTGAAGAAAGGTTGTTGAGGAGATCTTTGGAGGAAACTAGGTAGGAAGACCAAAGGCGGCGGTTTGAGGAAGAAAGAACTCGGGAGGAGGAGAGGCTTCGGCAAGAGGAAAGGCGAAGATAAGATGAAAGGATATGAATGGAGGAAAGGTCTCGGGAAGAACAAAGACGACGTGAACAACAATGGCAAGAGGAAGCAAGGAGATACGCGGAAGAGGAAGAAGAGAGACATCGAGAAGAGAGAAGAAGACACGAGGAAGAAGGGAGAGAAGATGATGATGAGCGAGATAGAAGAAGGAGAAATCAAAGGCGAGACGAAGGAAGAGACGAGGTCAATCAAACAATCATGAAGTAAATACAGGAGATGAAAGCATTACTCAACAATCCATGAAGAAGAGGAAGAGTGCAGATGGCGGAGGCAATTGTGGAAGCTGACAAATCGCCATTCTCGCGCGAAGTACTGGAGGGAATAATCCCAGGAAGGTGTTCACTTCCAACCTTCAGAAGTATCTTCGACGGAACAGGAAATGCTATACAATATCTAAAACAGTACACCCTTTCAATAATGCAGTGGGCGAGGTACGAAACGGTATTGTGCCAGTATTTTCCAGCTAGCTTAACCGGGGAAGCCTCAAAATGGTTTGAAGAGTTAGCGGAAGGTTCAATTTCGTCGTTCAAAGATTTACAAAGAGTATTCTTGACAACTTACATAAGCAATAATATGTTAAGACCTGGGATAGAAACCTTATTTAACTTGAGAAGGAAACCAGGTGAAAATCTGCGAAGTATGATTACAAGATGGAGAACAGTATGTAGTGAACTCGCAGGAAGGGTAGATGAGAGAAATTTCATTCTATCCTTCGTTAACGCGCTAATACCAACCGAACTCTTACACACACAACTTTTCGTAATTCGCAACACAATATCGATGAGTGAACTCCGAGAGTATCAGGAGGAGTACGTGGCATTAGAATAAAAACAAAAGGAGGCTATTGAGGCAGCTCCGATTCAATCCAAGGAAGGGAACTCGCATCTGCTACCAAGAATAGCGAACGTAATAGAAGATAACACGAAATATGTGGACGCAGAACCGTTAGCAACAATCCCCGCGAAGTTGGTAGCAGTTTTCAGTGGAGACCAAGAGTGGATAGATCAACATCCGAGGTATGTCGATCCCAGACCTCGGAACTATGAGTCCCGAGGTGATAATCTGAGGAATTCACGAAGATACAATCCAGGACAGCAATACGGAGGGAAAATGTCACAGTTCGAAGACATAGTATTACCTGAACTTAACACCACAATCGAGAAGATATGGGAATCAATTGTTCTAACAGAAGAAATTCCTCCCCCGACAAATTTTGGGGTGGAACCCTTTTCAAGTGTGAGAAATAATGACTTTTGCAAGTATCATTGTTTTCACGGACACCTCACGGAAGATTGCAGAAATATCCGACGAAGTATACTTCGTCTAATCGAAAAGGGGAAACTCAAGCATTTTTTGGCAAATTCAGAACCCTTACCACCGCCGCCACCTCGGAAAGGTGATCAAAAACAAACAAAATTATACAGAATCGAAATCGATAGAGGAACCCAAAGGTTAAATTATAACTCCATTATTCATTCTGCGAAGAATATACGTAACTTTCATGATAATATGATACAAAGGGTTCATAACTGGGATTTTGAAGGAAATGAGATATACAACATTGCAAAGAAGGAGCCATTGGAAGAATGGCAGAAAATAATTATTTTCTTCTCGGCAGCAGACGCCCCAGAGGGAGGAGCTTCGCACACAGATCCTTTGGTGATCACTTTGAACTTCAGAGAACATACAAAGTGGGAAGAAAGTCTCACGAGAAAAAAACAAAATATGGGTAATAGACAGGATCTTGGTGGATACGGGAAGTTCGGTGGATATTTATCACACATTTAAAACGATGGGTTACTGATATTAGGACCTGGTGTCGTTGACTTATAATATCTATGGGTTTCACGGAGTGGCATCAAAGCCGAAAGGGGAATTAGTCGTGAAAATCTTCGCAGGGGAACTAGAAACTGAGGTAACGGTATGTGTGGTGGATGTGGAATCCCCTTACAACGCTCTGATTGGGCGGCCATGGATACATGGAATCAAGGGAATAGCATCCACTTACCACCAAGCTATCCGATTTCCAATGCCAAGCGGAATCGGCGAAATAATGGGAGATCAGAAAGAATCCAGAGAGTGCAACGACGAAGATGTGCATAACTATGACGAGAAGATAAGGCGAAGGAAAGAACAAAAGAAGAGAGTGCAAGAAGCAAATAGGGAAGAAGAATTAATGGTATATATGGTCAAAGCGAAAGAAGGGTGGGCTATTCCAAGTGAAATTCCGGAAGACAAGAATAATCCTTTGTAGAAATTAAAGGAACCGTCCCCACTCGGAGAACCGATCATGAACTTCGCAGCAGTAGAACCCACACAAGAGGTAAACTTGGGTAGCGAAGATGAAGCAAAAACGGTGAGGATCGGGACAAGGATGGAGGCAGACGATGAAGAAATCCTGATAAAGCTGCTAAAAGAGTACCTTGATATCTTTGCATGGGGCATGAACGAGAGGCCTGGGATAGACCCCGAAGTCGCTTTTCACCGACTGGATTTGAACCCAGCAATCAAGCCAATAAGGAAACGAATACAAAAGATAGCAACTTCTTACCACGAGAAAATATAGCAAGAATTACAGAAAATGCTGGACTCGGGAATAATAAAACCCGCGAAGTATCCAACGTGGATAGACAACATGGTGATTGTACCAAAAAAGACTATATGAATAAGAATATGCATAGATTTTAGTGACTTGAATACTTCCTCTCCGAAGGATAGCTTCCCACTACCCAATATACCGTAGATGGTGGAGTCTGCATCCGGGTACAAGCGGCTGACGTTGATGGACGGTTATTGTGGATATAATCAGATACCACTCGCGGAGGAAGACCAAGAGCACACGACTTTCTTCGCCCCTAGAGGGTTGTATTGCTACATGAGAATGCCATTTGTCTTGAAGAATGCAGGGGCAACCTACCAACGGATGGTCGAGAATATTTTCGTTAAATGGGTGCACAATAAACTGGAAGTCTACGTCGACGACATGCTGGTGAAAACTAAGGAGTCATGGGATCATGTTGAGGATTTAAAATAAATCTTCGAACATATGAGGGCGTACAAAATGAAAATAAATCCCACGAAGTGTATATTTGGCGTAGAATCAGCGAAGTTTCTGGGGCACATCATGTCCGAGAAGGGAATTGAAGTGGATCCGGCCAAGGTTCAAGCCATATTGGACATGCCATCGCCAGCAACGGTAAAAGACGTGCAAAAACTAAATGGGCAGTTGGCAGCTTTGGGTAGATTCATTTCTAAATCTTCGGATAGATGCAAACACTTCTTCGACATCTTGAAGAAGGTAGCAAAATTCTCGTGGACACAAGAATGTGAACATGCACTACAAAATATAAAAGAATATCTCATTAACTTATCAATTCTCTAGAAGCCCGAACCAGATGAAGAATTACTGATTTGTCTCGCAGCTACACCAAATGCAATAAGTTCAGTGTTTCTTCGGACAGATGAAGGCGTCGAAAAGCCTATCTTTTACGTCAGCAAAACCCTCAATGCTGCTGAAAAGAACTACCCAAAGATTGAAAAGTTAATACTAGCGTTAGTGTACTCGTCAGAGAAATTAAGAACCTATTTTCAGACTCAAAAAATAAAGGTTCTAACCAGAATCCCAATAGAGTCAACCTTAAAGAATACGAGGAGAGTTGGGCGAGTTGAAAGATGGAATACCCGAATTGATCAATTCGGTTTAAAATACAAAGTCCGAACTTCGACGAAGTCACACATAGTCGCAGAATTTCTGTCCGAGTTTCCAATAGAAGAAGATAAAGGAGTGGAAGAGATGTTAGATGTAGATGAGGAGCGTCCGGATCCTACAGATCTACTGAAAGAAAATCATCCAAGGAGATGGGAAATATTTGTGGACGGATCCTCCAACAGCGCTGGAGGAGGAATGGGAATAGTATTTACTTCGCCAAAAGAAGCGAGGACGGTATTTTGCTTTCGCCTGAAATATAAAGCTACTAATAACGAAACAGAATATGAGGCAGTCATACAAGCTCTAAGGCTAGCCATCGAGATGAAGTTGGAAGAAATAAGAATAACCAACGACTCTCAGTTGGTAGTCAGGCAGATAGAAGGAAGGTACCAAGCGAGTGATGCCGTGATGAATCGATATTTGCAACTCGTGAAAGAGCAATCAAAGAAAATACCAAATATAATCTGGAGGCAAGTAAGCAGAGACAATAATAGGCATGCAGATGCCTTAGCCTTCATCGCATGAATGGTCGAACATACCTCGGAGAAATATATCCGAATTGAAAGGTTAATGCACCCATCGGTAACCAACGAGTTGGAATATGAAAAGTCCATAATGATAATAGAGGATAGCATACCTGACGAATTGGGAGAAGATGACTGGAGAGCACTTATTCACAAGTACCTTGAAAAGGGAGATTTTCATAGGACATATTTGAGGCACACAAAATCAAAGGGAGGTCCACAAACTATGAGCTAAGAGAAGGAATCCTATATCGGAGATCATTCCTAGGACCGCTACTGCGATGCTTGTCACAGGAAGAAGGAGTGCAAATCATGAAGGCAATACATTACGGTGATGCTGGAAATAACATCGGAACCAGATCATTGGCCTATAAAACCAAAACGCAAGCATACTTCTGGCCGAGCATGCATAAAGATGCAAAAAATGTAGCGAAGAGGTGTGAGGCTTGTCAGAGATTCGGAAAACGTATACATGCACCCTCGACGAACCTGAATTCTGTGCTAAGTATGTGGGCATTCGCCATATGGGTAATAGACATCATGGGACCGTTTTTTGCCGGAAGCTTGCAGCGAAAATACCTAATAGTGGCAACAGATTATTTCACAAAGTGGGTTGAAGCCAAACCTGTGAAGAATACACGAGACGGCGACATATACGATTTTATACTCGAACACATCATATGTAGATTTGGAATCCCTCTGCAAATAGTCTCTGATAACGGGATGCAATTCGAGGGAGAAAATGTGAAGATGTTGCTTAGTACATTTAAGATACAATCCGCGAAGTCGACCCCTCTATACCCACAAAGTAATGGGCAAGCGGGGGCAACAAACAAAACGATAGCGTCCACCTTAAAAAAGAAGCTAGACGGGCATCTCCATAACTGATGTGAAGAATTTCCGAAGGTGCTGTGGTCATACAGAACCACCAGACGAGAAGCAACCGAAATGTCCCCTTTTTGTTTGGCATATGGAGTAGAGGCGGTTCTACCTACTGAGATCATGTTTCCAACCACAAAACGAGAGGCCTGGAAAAAGGTCCTGAACTCGGACATGATCTTAGCAAAGCTAGATGACTTGGAAGAGAACAGGGATATTGCTCTACAACACATGATGAACTATCACCGAAGACTATCTCGTGAGTACAAAAAGAAGGTGAAAGAAAGAGGCTTCGTTCCAGGGGAGTTAGTTCTGCGAGAGATACCCCCGTATCAAAAGGGACCTGGAGGAAAGATGGAGCCTACATGGGAAGGACCTTTCATCGTGAAAATAAGAGTAGGGAACGGAGCTTATGAGCTCATGTACTGTGAAGGAAAATATACAGATAGCAACAAAGACGTGATATATGGCGAAGCAGAAAGGCAGGGTCGCAGACTAGACCATCCATGGAATCCAATTTACATCAAGAAGTATTATCCTTGAGAAGCCAGGACTCGTAAAGAATTGTTTTCTAAAAAAATAAAATAAATAAATAAATATATATATATATATATATATATATATATATATCATTTTGTTAACGACCAGAAAATGGAATGAAGCGTTTATTTTTCGTAATCAAAAGAGCAACAGAGACAAAGCAGAAAACAATATGCAAATTCAAATATATATGAATGCAAGGGCCAAAAGTAAGACCTCATTAGGAGGCTGCGTAAGACCCACAGAAGATACGTACATAAGAATAGGCGATCGTAATCCCTATAAAAAACCTCTACATAGGGAGGCTGAGACCTCGTGGCGTGCAACCTAGTTCGCACAAAGTGCAAAAGGCAAGTGTAAGACCTAATGCGCGTCACGAGATAATCTCGGGATATGGCTAACAACCATCAGCTAGGGGAAAGAAGTAAGACCCATCCACCGGGTGCCCCAATTGGGTAACCACTCGGTAAGGGGTGTAAGAACGAGCCAGTGGAGAAGAAGATGGCCTGGTGTAGTTCTTCCATTTGGTCCCAAAACCACCTCAACTAGGGTGTGACTTCGTAACCAAGAGCCATATCGGCAAAAGGGAACGAGGTCACGAAATAACTGATACCTAATCCCAAAATCACGGGGGTACTCAGAGGGTAAGGGACGGCACCCTCCTTTAGGGAGCTGAGTGACCACAAAAGTCGGCAATATTACGGGGCTGGTACTCACGGGAGTAGGTAGGCCTGTGATATTGTTGCGTAATAAGACCTCAATGAGCGAGATAAGGCGAGGTTGATGGATATTTACTTCGCAAGAGTAAAGAGTGCATGAGACTTCGTCGAAAAGCCCTGACCAACGGGGTGGGGCATAATAAGACCTTAACTAGGAGGCAAAATAAGACCCCGAACTGATGAGAGAGATGTGAGGTAAAAAATGAGACCCGAGGCAAAACAAAAGGCAAGATACAAAGAAAAATAAGAAGCAAGCACATTACAAAGCTTGATCACACAAGTAACACAATCCTAAGAAGTACTTCTTGCATTGCATAAGAAGCACGCGCAATTGAAATATTACATATGATGATATATATTAACTTGATTCTGCTATGAATTGAACATTAATATTTACAGCGAGGTGATAAAAACGCGGGATAAGATGCAGATGAATGACTAAGGCAATAAAAGTAAAGCCACGAGGAGCTGAAAGAATAAGGTATGCTACATAAATCCACGAAAGAATAAGAGGCAAGTATATACTTTAAATTAGGTTTTATTCTTTAGAGCATTTATTTCGCAAAAGGTAAGGGAATATTTACTTCGAAAATACCCAAAGAATAAGGGGCAAGTATATACTTAAGTATACTAATTATTCTTTGATTATTTCCTCCGCTACAGTATATACTTGGTATATCGGATTGATTCCGAAATATCAGGTAAAGACAACCACTTTTAGATATGCAGATTATATGTGTGAACCATGATAAGCGCAGCAACCATAGCGAAATAATAATACAAAGCAACTAAAGGAAAAGCTAATATACTAAGGAAAAATAAGAACATAAACTGTCATGCCCCCCAAGCTTGGGAGCGCCCAGATAAAATGTCAAACAGGCGAAAAACTAAAGTATCAAACGAACATCAAAGGGTGTAATCAAGGATTGTTGGCTTCTTTTTCATCAAGACCGTCACCGGATCCTCCAGCTCCAATACCGGCACCATCCCCAGCATCATTGATACCTCATGTGCTTTGAGGAACCTCGTGGTGAGGTCCCCCAATGTCTTCATCGGTCTCTGTATCTTTGATCCCAGCTTCGACGTTGACAGTAGGCTCATCATCAGAGAAAACCTCGAGATTCATGTCAGGAACATCGATGCTATGGGAATTGCAAATCTCGGTGACGAATTTCACTTTTCCTATTGGGCGTTTCTGCGAGTAAACTTCGCAATTCTCTTGGCATCCTTATCCATCTGGTCACAATCCTCGTTCAAGGATGAAAGGCTTTCCTTCAAATCAGACACTTCCTTGGCCAAACCATCCCTCTGGCGAGACAGGTGCAAAATTTGATTCTTCATACTCTTCTCGGATTCTGTAAGAAAACAGCGAAGTGAGAAACAAGAATATCAGGGCAAAGTGCGAAGCATAACAATAACACCTAGAGCTACTTCTTTCTGCGAAATAATAGAATTTAAAGTTTTATGAACGTCGAGGTTAAAATGATCAAGCCTTGATATTTCTGATTCAAGAAAGCTGTGAAATTCAAGAGACGATTTGTCCACGTCATTCCCGTGGCCAGACAAGGATCTTTCATCATCAGGAGATCCTATAACAAGTTTACCGCTTCTTGGAGGAATAACAAGCTTCTTCTTCGCAGGAGGAATATGAGTTGTTTTCTTGCCCTGAAGTCTCTCCAAGCGAGCCAGGACAGAGGAAACTTCACTATTTAACCCGTTATTCTCTTCTCTTAGACCAATGTTCTGAGTCTTCAACTTCTCGTGTTGAAGTTTCAACTCAGAAAGCTCACTCCTGAGCTTGCGAAGTTCAACCTCGGACCGATCCTTCCTTTTAATAATCCTATCTTTGTCCTCCTCAAGACGCCTAATCTGATCCATAGAAGAGGAGTGTAGGTTGCGAGAAGTAGTGAGGGAATTACTGACTCGTCGAAGCTCAATCTTCAAAATTTCATTCTCTTCGTGGAGATGGAAATTCAACTCTTCATTATTAGCAGACTCATTAGCTAAACGCTCAGCCAGGGAATATGACGTCGATAGCTTTTCACTCAAGATCTCATTTTCAGATAAATAACAATTGATCTGGGACAGAAGGTTTGCTTATTCAACTTGGAAATCATCGGCAGTCGACTTGGCTTCTTCAAAACTCATATAATACTTTGCAGAACGGGCTTGACGAAAATAACATAATAGTAAAGACGAGTACGAGATAAAATTAAAGACTGAGAAGAGGTTAAACTTACTGCTGAGTTCCGAAATCCTTTGATCCTTCTTGGCCGAACGCTCTTTCTCATCAACGAGATCATTCTTAAGGTCCCGGATTCTCTCCTGGACAGTCCTCAGATTCTCGTGGGAAACCTTCATCTCCACGAGCTGAGCCATGTGATGGTTGAATTCCTGCGAAGTACTTGAATTAAGATAGGGATTTGTATATAAATTGCATTTAATATTGACAGCACTAACCACGGCCATAATAGCAGCGTGATGATTGGTGGAGATATTTAATGAAGCATTCTGCATAAAGGATTGATCCTGAGCCATGAAAGTGTTAGTGATGAATGAGATTACAGATTCCATAGTTGCAGATCTTGTGGATGGCGCATTCCGAGTCAAGATGAAAGCATTTCTCAAGAAGTCCATATCGGGGGTGTATGCCGGATCCTCCACCTCGAAGACTTTCCGAGTTTTATCTCTAGAAGGACCGGCATATGGTTTATCCGGGGAGCCATCGACAGTGATGTAAGGAGTTGGCATGGGGATCTTCGGAAGAGGAGTGAACTCTTGAGGCACCTCAGGTTTGTTCTTGGTAGAAGGAGAAGGATACTCTGCTGGTTTCTTGGATGAAGGTATACTTGTGAGTCCCTCCATGTTTAAAAATCTGCGCCGTTTGGGAGGCTCAATGGCAGGGACGGATTGAGAAGGAACCTGAAAACGGAAAATTAGTATTTTGAATCGTATGAAGACTGAGGAAGCGAGAATAGGAGTGCCGTTTCGGAATAAACACGATAGTGAAGTACCTTAGCAGCATCAGCAGCAGAAGAGCTCTCTCGGCGATCCCGCTTCCAAGAAATACGAGGAGAAATAATGGGCTCTACGAACTCCTCTTCCTACAAAGCATTAAAGTTAGACCCTGAAAGTAAAATAAAAACACCAAAAACGAAATAGGAAACGGGATACCTGATCAGGAACTGGAGATCCAACAGTAGATTTCTTGGAAGAGGACGATCTATCCTTAATCAAGCCAGGAGAGGGCCGTTCATACTAAAAAAAAAACAAGAAGTTCAGAAAAAAAAAATGAAAAATAAAACAGAGAAAGTCTAGCGAGCTTACATCGGAGGGCCTCTCGGACCAGCAGAACTTCCAAGGCTCGTAGGCAGCGAGGTGAGCATGATTTGGGAGAGGACCTTCCCGAGCTTTTCCAAACTCATCGAAACCCCAGACGAGGGGACCCTCAACGACAACTGGGAACATCATCCAGTCATCATCATTAGTTAGGCGTAGAGAGGGGCCTTTAGGAGGATCCTTTGAGGAGCAGACTAGTTCAACATCCATAAGGAGAACTTTGGAAAGATCCTTCAGGGACTTCCGAGATAGAGCAATACCCCATTCCTGATACTTCCTTCTTCTCCCCTGAGTTTTATCGATGTGATTATCCGAAAAAGAAGCAATGTTATAATTGGCAGAGTCAAAATCCTCCGTCGCAGCAGGAATTTGAGATGAACCACCAGCAGAGCGCCTCGCAAACTCATTAATAATCCGAATTGCGTTGCCGCTAACCTGAAAAATTCCCTGTCGATGTAGACAAGGATTTCATAGAAAAGAGGATTCTGAGCGTTGTACAGAGGGAAGATTAAACCCGCTCTCAGTTGACCTAAAGTAGTGATTATCCTGGTATATGACCATGTTTCTGCCTCAATCTAGCGGCAATTCAGCTCCATTTGTCTGGTCGCGACTACCGGGGGCGTGACTGAAGAATCCACCGCCGGCGACAGAGTTAAGCCTAATTTCCTGAAATCGGCCTGGAAATCCTCAAGGTACTTTGATTTAGTGGCAGGAGGAAATTTCTTGGGCGCCATTGTTGAAAGAAGAGGTGGTAGTAAAGGGAGATTGAAGAAGAATCGAGAATATCAGGAGGGGGAGTGAGTGAAATCTGTCAAGGAACGGTGCCGGGGAAGAAGGAGTTGGAGAATGTAAAGAAGAGAAAAGATGAGGAAGAAGACTATTTATAAAGGACCAAGGCATGACCGGGAGAAACGGTCACACGAGAAGGGGAACCAGTTGATAACTGTTGATGGGAATCGTGGGATACAAGATAGCGGAAAATCCGGGTACGTGGCGGTTACGAATCTAATGCGGGATTCAATTTCCTTTCTTGGTTCCCGCAAACGGAATGAGAAAAGGCAAAATATAGGTACAGAAAAACACTCCGCCACGTTTCCGGGGTAGGTTGAGCGAGACAATAAGGAGAATCTTCGAGAAAGATATTATTCACCACTCCCAAAGAGGTGTAAGCGAATAGTCAAATCAGGTGTCAGATCTGCCACGAGATATCACTAACTTGCTCAAAAAGGCATCTAGCGAAGTAAATAAGGAGTGTGAGGTGTGATTTGTTGCACAAGAAAAGAGGATACTTGCGAAGTCGATCACGTGAAGTTCGACTTGTTGTCCAAGAAATAGTAAGATTCCCGAAGTATATTGAGCGAAGTGTGGATTGTTGTGCAGGAAATTGGACAGCTGTCCCCGACCAGAGCCGATCTTTAAGGCGTAAAGGAAGCATAAAGTTATTCTGAGCGAAGTAAAAAGTGTATTCCCGAGGTAAATCGGGTTGTATCCCACTATGTAACTTTCCCCTATAAAAGGAGGACTTAACCTTCCTTGAAAGGGGTTGGATCTTGAAGGAGAGAGAGAGAGAGAGAGGACATTTGTGGGAGGGCAATCTGGTTCTTGAGAGTGTTCTTGAGTGGTTTGTAACTTAGATACTAAAAGAAGTTCAATAAACAAAAATCTGTTGATAAACTCGTATTTGCTTAACTTTGTGTTTGTCAAACTAGTAAGTGGGTGTAACTATGGATTTTCTGTAGTTACAAAAGGATTGCTGAAGTCAGTCGCGGATAACAAAAACAGTCGTAGAGAACTGTAGTTTATCTACAGCAGTTGGCTTTTATCATTTCCTGTAACAACAATTTTCCTTTATCGTTTCCTGTAACAATGCAATTGCAACACCTATAAACTGTTGCGAATTTCTGTTTCAGCACTTTTCTCTTGTTTTTCACCTATTTGAGATATGAATACCTATTTTGAGCACGTGAATAAAATGAGGAGCTAAACCCCATCACTGGGACGACAGAGGAAGCCTTATTTCAAAATGGTTTGGTAACTATATTTGATTCTTGATGACTTTTTGCATTATGTTTAATCGATTTATGATTTTCATTAATTAGTTATGATTTTGTTTGATGGTATATGCTTAGACGTAAGAGCTTTTGATATAACATGCTTGTGATTTACATCTAATATTTTAAAAATCAACCTTTAGCAAAAGAATAAGAGTCTACAAAAGAGCTATAATTGTTAAGAATCATTATATGAACCAATTGAATGTGATTAATGGTGGAATCTTGAGTCCCAGTCTCTCTCGATATTTGTGACAAACTTGTATATATATTTTTATTATTAAGTCTAAAATCAATCTCTAAAAGTCTTTGAACGAACTTTTACTACCACTTTACAACAACAACGTTAAAATTACATCAATTTTGTCGAAGAAGAATAAGGAGTGAGAGAGAGGAGAGAGAGAGAAATGAATGTTTTTTTCCATAATAAGTTTTTTTTTTTAAAATCATTGTTTGTGAATGCGTGCATTGATGAGGTTGTAAATGATTCCATACAAGCAGTTAAAGAGTTAGAATTTAAGGATTTGTTCTAAATGTCTAAAAAACTCACATCTTGGTAACTTAAACTTGTTGATTAGTGAGAACTATCAAGTGGTCTGATGGTTCTCATGCTCCCTCCCACTGCAGAGGTTGAGGTTCGAACCCTTGTAATTGCTAAAATTCCTAAATGAATGAGATTTAGGAATAGTTTAGGGATCACTGTAACAAGGTATCAAAAAAAAAAAATTTGTTGATTAGCAACGTTGGTGATTCAATTTCTCTGTTTTCTTTTTCGGGTATTCAAATTTATTATTGTTGCATCACTAGCTAACAAGCTCACTTTTGATACAGAGAAAGAGGTTTTTGTTTGATACAATTCATATTGAGGAGTCAAACTCACTTATGGCTTCTCAATTCAACTATTTTTTAAAAAGTTTAAGATTAAAAATAGAACTTTATCCATTGGAAAATGTTTTTAGTAATGCAGAATAACCTAATAAAGTGTTTTAGTTTCATAAAGATAGATTTCTAAAATGAATTGAAATTTGGAATTTGATAGGAGATGATGAGATATGAGAGTTTAGTGAATGATATGACGAGGCGGTAATAATTAAGATAACTATGATTAAGTCCATGGATTAGATGACATCACGTTTATGAGATCAGATGGCCATGAACCTGCAAGTTCAAAAATGCTCTAGCAAAAATATTCCTCCGTCTTAGACATGTTTGACTGAATTTGAGTGGATCAAGAACCTTTCGGTTGGAAGAAATAGAGCAATTTACCTCATTCGTTTCCTACCCTATTGGGCTAGTTGCCACCTATCCCAATCCCATTTTTGGTTATTCCCGGGTCTCTTTTTTTTCCCTACTCTCAAAAAAATTGCTTAGAGATTTGGGGCTCTACTCCTGTAACTTAGGTTGGGTTTGGTAATGTTTTTATTTTTCGAAAAACACTTTCGAAACCTATATATGTTAATAACTTTTGAAATTGGTGTTTGATAAAAAAAAATCAAAATACTTTTTAACCAAAGTATTTCCCAAATTTTTCAATTTTCAAAAGCTAGGGAGGAGGAGCTTTTAAAAGCTACAAAAGCATAAGCTTTGGTCCCACCAAAATTTAATGTTTGATTTATCTTTTTTGTCCCTATTTTATTTTGTAAATGACAAAAATTACCCTTAAATATATATACAATAATTTCTTTTATTCTTTAAATATTATTATGTTTTATTTTCAAACTATTTTATATTTTATGATACCATTTCATTTAATTTGTCAAAAAAATAATAATAATTCAATAATTACTTGATTTTTTGTTTGAAAATTATATATATACATATATATTAAAAAGTGGTTTAGGAAAATATATTTTTTAACAATCATAATAGTAGTAACAATTAGTAAATTTAATATTTTAATAGTAAAAAAATTAATTATTTCAAACCCAATAAAATTGAATAAAACTATTTTCAGACATATCTGTTTTTGTCATTTGCCACAAAAACAATGGTTGAATCCGATATTTTACCAAACACACTTTGATTGCTTATTTAATCAGCTTTAATTTTAATTAATATTTTACCAAACGTCTACCTGCTTTTTTTCTCACAGCAACGCACATCAAAAATGTGCTTTTATAAAAGCCGCAACAATACCAAACTAAGCCTTAGCTCCTACTAAATCAGGAAGCTCGGCTTTGCGCAGCCATCAAAACCTTAACTTGGGACAAGGTATATGAACATTTTCAGGGAAAAGACAGTGGGTGGGAATATGAGAAGATTTTCCAATTCCCACCCCAATGTGGGAGTGGCAAATGCTCAAGACTGGGCGTTTTCGCTTCACGTCTCAGATTGAGCCGAGCATCTCAACTAGAAATGACCGAATAAAACTGGGACGGTCGGCATTACTAGGCCGAGACTCGGCTCATACATTGCTCGTCTCAAACTGAGACTCTCCGGTTGCATTGAGCTTATAACGGATAGGTTAATCCAACGGCTATAATCTCAACTTCTATAAATTCTCAAATTTAAAATCACACCTTCTTCACCCAAAATTTTCAATAATTTTTCTTCAATTTCTAGCTAATCTTACCCACTCTAATCAATACCTATCACATAGTTCGTTCCCATAAGTATACTCAAGAAAATTATTTATCTTTTTGTAGAGCTATTGTTTTTAGAACATGAGCAAGTATCTATGGTCATCGAATATGTTGGCTAATTCTATATGGCAGAATATTTTTGCAAAGTTAGCAGAAGAAATAGGAAACCCGATGGGACATGATGTTCATTCCATCGGCTTATTTTTAAGTAATAAGTTGCGGTGTCAATCAATTCCTAGGATCGGTAATGCACCATAACCGTCATAGATTGAACGGTAAAAATGAAGTTGAACCGATACAAAGAACTTTATCGACATGGCAGTCATCTAACGGAAAACCTTTTGCTTACGAAACTTGTTTCAACAAGAGCTCTGCAGGTTCGACCCCTTCCGCTGCCTAGATGCTCCACAACTAATGTAATTCAGTATTGATTGAATGATACATTAGTTTTAATCTAATGTAAGTGCTTTAATCCAATGCAGTTTTCTTTAAAATAAGAAAGTTCAAATTAATTACACTAGTAATGGTGCAAATACAACGAAATTTTCATTGATTAAATAAGCATAACACCAAACTTAAACATAAAACACCTAAGACACCAAACTAAACATAAAAACATTGACAGTGAATCATTCAGTTTCTACACCTAATCAGTCCGTTCTACCTAAAATCACCTAGGACATTTCCAGAAGTGCTTTTCGTACGTGTCTTCTTCTGTAGAAGTATAGAAATGCATATAAGTTATGCAGCCTGGCTTTGAGCATTCACTAATTTTCCGTGGACAATGTTTGTATTCATGATATCTATCTCCAAAGTGTTCATAGTGTAATAAGTTTTTCAATTTTTTTTTTAAGTTTCAAGTTTTTTCACAGTGCTACTAACTTTTTTTTCTTCTTCTTTAACCTTTGTAGCAACATCCAGCATATATGGTTTCTCAGGATAGTTAGGATCTTGACCTTGCAAATACCTAAGCCTTTAAGGTTGTAATCCAACCTTGTTGTGGACAATTAGAATACATCCAAAGGCATTGCATCATACTGTGATTATCCATGAAACATAATGGATAAACCTCTTTTGCTTCCACGCATAATATTTATTTTCCTTTGGTTTTAGAATACATAGTTTTGGTTGAGAATGCTTTCAATAGGTTGTGCTTAGAAGCTCACTTGTGAGCTTTTTTATAACCAAAATATTTTTGCTATTATATAGCCTTTGATAATTTTAAACATAGAGTCGTTACAAATATTGTTATTATCTGGCTGATAGTTTCTAAAAGTATCTCCATTATAAATATTATCATTATCCAACGGCTCTATTTGAATTCTTTATAAATATTTTTTACTTCATTGCTAAACCAAGTTAATTAAATATAAGTTTAAATTTAATAAAAATGAAGTCTTTAAATTATAAATGTTTTCCAGTTAATTAATCTGAAAAAAAAATTCTCCCATAATGCGAGATCATTTTAGAACTAGCAGATGCATGTCCCTGGGATCAAGTGAGATATGATATCATCTAACCGGGAGTTAACCCAAGTTATCTGCCGATTGTTTGAGGTACTTGTATATGCACATTACGCGAATATTTGGTTTCCTTTGTGATAGACAGCTAGAGATGCTCCAACCTAATTTGTTGTCAAAATTAACAAATCTCTGTTTCTTGAGAACATAAAAAATTATTCCTTTGAATGTAGTAGATATCATCTAACCGGGAGTTAACTCCAGTTATCTGCCGATTATTTGAGGTACTTGTATATGCACATTACGCGAATATTTGGTTTCGTTTGTGATAGACAGCTAGAGATGATCCAACCTAATTTGTTGTCAAAATTAACAAATATTTGTTTCTTAGGAACATAAAAAATTATTCCTTTGAATGTAGTAGATATCATCTAACCGGGAGTTAACTCCAGTTATCTGCCGATTGTTTGAGATACTTGTATATGCACATTACGCGAATATTTGGTTTCGTTTGTGATAGACAGCTAGAGATGCTCCAACCTAATTTGTTGTCAAAATTAACAAATCTCTGTTTCTTGGGAACATAAAAAATTATTCCTTTGAATGTTGTAGAGATGAAAAGCTTGATGTTGTTGCTAATGGTGATGATGTTGTAGCCAATAACATAACCATGAATAACTATAATTTACGATGAAGATGTTGATGACATGATGATCACTGTATGTTATAACTTGGGACCTTTTATGAACTCAAGGATGAAATGAGATGATGAATGTTTTTCTTTATATTCTTTTATGTTCAATCATGATTAATTTTACTCTTGTTTGGTATATCATATATCTGCATTCAATAGCGCGTCTACTAAAAGCGGAAGGTACCTATCATGATGATAAGAACTGAAACCCTAAGCTACTATACAATCCTAAGAAAACTGATTAATAATCATTATTAATCATGGGATTTGATTGATTTTGTAACCAATGAAACAAAAATAAATAATAGAAACCAAATTTCCATATAATAAAAAAGAACATCAAGATGTTATGTAAATTATCGGCATACTTTGCAATGCACCAATGAAGTTACAAAAGCAAGGTAAGGTATTTTAGTTTTTATTTTTAACGAAATATTCAGTGAAGTAATTCAGTTAACTCATGGTTAACTCACAAAAATATGATGTCATATCTCATTTGATCCCATGGCTACATATCTGATAATTTAAAATTGATCTCGCACTGCGGGAGAAAATTCTTTTCCTTATTAATATTACTGCCACATTCATTACAAGATATAAACTTAGACGATAAAAACTTATGCGATTTAAAAAAAAATCGAACAATCTTTGGCCTCCTAGTTATCTTCATTTGACGTATCTTTCATTCAACTCGCTTGTGAACTGTTTTTTCTTACTTTTGTAAATTTGGATGTTAACTTTAAAAACTTGAGCTCTTTTTTACTTTTAAGCATAACATTTTCTGTATTGATTTCAAATTGCACCATTGTTCCCTTTTACTATTTTTTTTTAATATTAGCACGTATTTCTTTAACAATAGCTTCAAGTTTGCCTTCAAAAAAAAAGTATAATTGTTTTCTGGGACATTTGAATTATGAAAATTTAAGATACTAGAGAAACTTCAAAATAAGATTGAATAAATGTATTATTTATAAATCTGACAATTATTGTAGAAATTTGAGACGACCGTCTCTAGCTGCCTCGGTTGGCTCTGTTTGATACGCAGAAACAAAAAATCTAATTATTTGAGCACCCCCATTGGAGTTTCCCCTAATACCAAAAAAAAGGGCTCAAAATTGATAAATATTTCCTTACCTAACATCCACCAATTTCGAAGATACAACAAAAATTCTTAATTACTAAAGTTAAGAGGGACAATAAAAAAAGGTTGAGAATTAATATAGATGAAATATTTTTTCCCTTAAACGATGTGTACATTACGAAATAATCGACAAAAAAAAACTAATATCTCTTTTGTGTGTGTGCATTTGGTATGAGCCAGGAGAAAGGCAATTTTAGACATTATCATGTCAGATGTGTACCTTGTTATTGTTGGTACTTCTTGATTTATATTTATAGTCATAACTCAAATAATTACATCAACCGCCACCCATATGCTCATGTCTCAGTGATCAATTGTTTTCTTCAAATAGATATGAAATTTTTTGGTTCCATCAGTCTATATTATTTATGACTCCAAAAGATATGCAAATCACAAGTATGAATATTCAGAATGCACGATAATATATTCACGGGTAATCCTCTTTTTTTTTTGACAAAACAAGATACCATATTTATCATTTTTGGTCAGAAGCTAAGCGGTATTTATGCAACTAGTATTTTATGGTTTGAGAAAGTTTTTTTTATGGTAGTTTAGGAAAACAAGAGAGAACCGTCAACAAATAGAAGGTGGGTAATGTTAGAAGCATTCTTGCAAATCATATTACCTTCAACGAGGCCTTTTCTACGTAAGCATATAAGGCCTCAGAATAAATAATATAGAGATAGGGAATAAGAGAATCTCCCTTGTCTCAAACCTCTTTCAGGTTTGATTAAGCAAGTTGGGACACCATTTAAAAGGACATGATAAGACATAATGTTACACAGACCAAGTACATGATTACGAATATTCTTCATCCCTGGGCATGTCCTTTTGCTGGTCCATCTGAAAAGTTCGAAACATCAAGGTGTTTGTGAAGAAGTCAACTAATGTGCGGGCTACTTTCAAATTAGATTTTCATTGGTCTAATCTTTATTTTAATTCTAATCTGGAGAGTAATAATGATGTTGAATTGGGTAATCTCATCAATACAACGGTTCTTGGAAAATGAAAGTCGCCTCAGGATCATCACATAAAGATAAATGTTGACACTGCATAAAATAATGGTTTATATGCATGCGCTACAATTGTTAGGCCTAATCATGGAACCGATATTGGTGCAATTACCATACTTGGCATCTCTGACATTATGACCTACGCTGAAGCAGATGGGTTTCTCCTTGCCATTGGAATAACAATCAATTTGATCTTACTTATATTATCATTAAAGGAGATTGTCAGGTAGTGGTTAACTACTTAAACGAAAACTCAAGAACTTCATTATGGAGAATCTATAAATCAGATATGACATAAGGAGACTAGCTAATAACTGCAGCAATTGTACTTTTAAGTTTGTGCCAAAGTTGGCTAACACCGCGGCACGTTCTCTGGCAACTTATGCACTCTCTCAGGCCTATTCCATATCAAGTGACGCAGCTGGTTATGGGAAAATAACCGAGCGATATTGTCAAAAGCGCCAGCGATAAGGACTCTATCGCTGGATATTTTCTGAATATTGCTCGATGGAATGTCTAGCACCATGCAAGTTCTTTTTCACCTATAAATCAGTAATTTTTGAACTTAATATTTACACCAAAACTTTTACACAAAGATTATATATTTCTCTTTTTCTCAATCTAATTTTTTTCTTCAAACTTTCTCAAATGGCAGAATTTCAAACCCAACTTGATTCACTAACGTTGCTTGATTTTTTTGAATTAGTACTTGAAGCTGATGTTAAGAAGATATGTGATAGTTATAAAGAAATAGGTAAAAGAAAAGAAGTTTTCCAAGTTTCGGATATTAGCCAACTCAAACCTGCAGCTAAGGAAAAGCAAAGAAGATTTCAAGGCAAAGGAAATCTGAAGGCAAAGAAGAGTACTAGTCACAAAAACAAAGGAAACTTTGTTCATGAGCGCATTGATTGGAAATTATGTGAAATGAAGAAGATAAACAAGATGAAGAGTATTTTCCCAAATTTTTATTTTTAAAGTATATATTTTAAATTATTATTGTCTAGTTTTATGTCTTGGAAAATGACGATTTATGATTAATTCGAGGTTTATACTCCCAAAATATCTTGTAAAAGCGCACTCGTTTTATGAATTTGAATATTTGACTCGTATTACTGAAAATTAAGTTTATATTCTTAATCAAGTCTTACATTTTAAGTAGACTTATATTTAAGTTTAACTAATAAAGTAAGACAAATATTAAAACTTACATTTAGGCTTAAGTTGACATTTAAGAAACTAAATCATAAATATTGGATTATATTTGCGTAACACTCTTAAGATCTCAAAACAATTTCCATATTGGAAGTCTTTTCCATAGGTGGTCGCTTCTCCCCCCGACACATTTTTTCTATGTCCTTTATGGTTTCACCACTCCTCATGTTTTGACCCGCTTGCATTATTAAGATAACATACTAAATAATTTTCTTATTGATTACAGTGAAGCACCACCAATGATAGGACGATCAATAAAAAAACATAATTCATACAAATACATTCATCTTTCGCAATGGTAAATTTTGGACCCCCTTCTTATTTGGTTAGCGGCTATTTGATTTTCAGTGAACTCAGGCATGTTCATATTTTGTAAAAATTTGGAGGATTTTTATTTTTATATTTATTTATTTATTTTTGAAAAATTAGGATAGCTGTGAAAATATGGTAGATGTGTGAGTTCGAGAAATTTTATAGAGATATAGAAATTCTGATGTGAGTTGAAATGAATTTTAAGTTGAGTATTTATATCCTGATCGTTGGATGATGAACTACTGAGCGATAGAAAGACTAACGCTAGCGCTATAGAGAACTTCGAGCGACTAGAAAAACATTGAGCGGTGGAATCTCTATCGCGTATGCCTAAGTGGTATATATGTTTTCCACTTAACCGCTTGTGTTTACACTTTGAGATAAATCACTTCATATAACTCATGCTTAGAAATAGGCTTCACAAACTCCAAGATGAATGGCCTAACTCTAGTATCCCTCTTAAGGCCGAGTAATATGGTCATTCAATATTCAAGATGGTTCCACGTCACTCTTAACAACCTCCCAGCCCTTATGGTGGTTCAACATTCCTTTTAAAAGCGTCTAACCATTTGGCGCCCGGCGTCTAACCATTGGGCGCTTCTGACAGAGAGCCAAATCATTATACGTTTAACCCAATCAACTCGGTCAAAGAGCCAAATGGTCATTCGCTCCTGGATTACCCCTAAAACTAACAGAAACTCGATCTTATTTCATTTTTTTTCTCCTTATAACCTAGGTTTGCATGTACGATTTGTGTGGTAATCTTTAGTTATTTGAAGATAAATTAAAAGGGGTATTTGCTTGCGCTCGTTGTGGTTCTTTTAAACTTATTTTCCCCAATTTCCATCCACAAAACAAGAAGAAGGTATGTAGAACAACTTTGAGTTGTTTTTTTTTCCGATGCTTTTGTGATTTTTCATTCATAATTACAACCAAAGATGTGTTGGTTCAGCAGTTTTATTGTTGCTTATGGTTTCAGTTGATAGTGTTAGTTGAATTTCAGAAATAATTTAGATTTTATGGTTTCATTTGGAAACAAATTTGATATGCAAAATATTCTATTAGTTGTGTTCATCATATTGGTTGAGTTTTATCACTAATAATGATTTTTTTGTTCATTGGATTACCATACAAGAGAATTTCAACACCGAAACTGGTAACCCAAACAACCATACTTCAATTGACTTGTTCTACCGACATGTTTGCATAGCCAATGCAGTTCATGAATTCAATCATTTAGTATAAATAGAAACCAATATCAACTCAGGGGTGAAACTGATGATGAATTTATAGCGAGAGATCTGGAGGAATGACATAGATGGAAAGAATCAAATTTTAGGTATGAAGATCATTTCAACATCCTTAAGGTGATGGAAGATTCAAGCCTTTTATAAGGCCAGTAACTCTACCATATCTCAGAGACAGTGTAGGCCAGTCTTCAAGGAACCTCGCCCGTCGTAGATGACGACCAATCATATGATGAAATTGATTTTGTGGGTATATCTATCTGTAAACCATTATGAGACATAACTCGTCCACCAGGGAAGCCTGATGGTTTAAAGGCTTGTTGCACAGGCTAAGTGTAAACGTATCCTCAATGAAACTGAATTAAGAATAATTTATTTATTATTGTGTAGCCAAATTAAGAGATATGGATAGCAACAACTTTCATAATACTTAAGGAAATCTGGTTTTTAAGAAATATCATTGTCTTTGAAGATGAAATGATAAATCTAGAACAGTTAAAGCATAAAATCACCTTCTCAGTTGGTGAAAGTGAATGCAGATTAAAGGGAAGAATGAGAAATGAAGACTATGATTTGCATATTTTAAGTTTCTTTGGGATCAAATATAGACATACCTATACTGCCAAAATTATGGAGATTTTCTTCATTCTCACTTCTCATCCTAAAATCCTAATATGTTGTGATGGAGCCTCCAAAAGAAACCGAGGATTAGATGGTTATGGATTTGTGGCAAGAAATGGTGACGGAATTTTTTTGTTTGCACAATCTGGAGGTCTAGGAGTTGCAACTAACTATATTGCAGAAATAATGGTGTTGATGGTGGTTTTTATCTTATGGTTGAAATCGTAAAACCTTACATCTGATGTGACGTCACTCTGTAAGGAAACGGTGCCGTGAGTGCTAACCTTTCCACTGACATATTTATTGAGCCGTTCAATATACTTACATGAAATTTATCCAGACCGGTGAATATATCAATCATCCCAGATGTTCTGTAAATTTCGGCGCCTCGCCTATATTCACTTAATATAAGTTCCTTTGAATGCCTTTTATGTTATGTTCTCCTGCTGAACCCTTAATGTTGATATGTCATGAAGATTTGTGTTCACTCGCAGCAGAGTAGCAAGAATTTCCAAGTATCAAGTATAAGGTCTTTGCATAAGGTATTCAATCATAAAAAAGCATGTTGCTCTCTGGCAATGAACTTAAAATAACTCTGTGTCAACACATAGAATTCAATCAATTTCCCTGATTAACTTGCAGAAGTTAGGGTTTTGCGCCTCGCGCAGTATATCAGACCTTGCTTGTCGAAATTAAACCTAGGAAAACTAGGTAATTATTCCGCCATGGATTAGCAGGTGCAAAACCTTGCTCAGAAATAGAAAACAGGGAGCCTTAGCAACAAAGGGAGGCGTGGTCATGCCTTTGGGCAACTGGCGCCACTTGCCATTGGCCACGCCCCTTCCTAAACCGACCCTATTTCCCTCGACCAATCGTGTCGCCTCAAATAAGCCACATGCACATAAGTTGTGGCTGGGCCTATACTTGTTGGCCCTACTTCCCATCGACCAATCAGGTCGCTCTAAATTCGCCACGTTCTCACCAGAAGTGTAGCCATGCCCATGCTTGGCCATGCCTCTTTTAATCGACCAATCAGGTCGCTCTAAAGCCGTCACACTATCACCAAAAGTGTAGCCATGCCTTATGTTTGGCCGACCCCTTTCTTTGGCCAATCAAGTCATTCTAAACTTGTCATCATACATTAGAAGCCAAGAGCGCCTTACCGCGACAACATATTGATCGACATGCCAACATGCCACTCTACCGCGTAGCATACCGCTTTGTCCTTGGCCATGCCGCCAAGCCTTAATTATTACCACGGTGCCAAATCCTAGCCTTGGCCATGCCTCCAAGCCCTAACTTTGGCCACGGCGCCAAAACCCAGCCTTGTCCACATCGCCTATCCCTAATTTGGCCAAAGAGCCAAACCTTAGCCTTGGCTACACCGCCAAGCCCTAATTTGGCCATGGCGCCAAACCCTAGCCCTGGCCACGACGCCAAGCCCTAACTTTGGCCACGACGCCAAATTCTAACCTTGGCCATGCCTCCAAGCCCTAACTTTGGCCACAACGCCAAATTCTAGCTTTGGCCACGCCTCCAACTTTGGTCATGGAGCCAAATCCTAAGTTCTGGTCATGCTACAACGCCACAGGGCCACGCCACAACTCCACGACTACGCCACTGGCATGCCTCTATGCCATGTTAACGCCAGGTACCACTATGCCAATGGCACCACTTTTCTATACAATGAGATATGGCCATAATCAATGGCCATCCTTCCTCATGAGATGCAATCTCAACCATCCAAGTTCGCCACCGAGCTGACATACTTGTGGCAAGTTTTAGACCACCAGCCGCCTAAATGTAATGGCCATGGCTACGCCAGGCGCCACTTGCACCACCGTGCCACTGTCATGCACGATCCATGCCATCCAAACTACATTACCACTGGCATACACCAAAACTCCCCTGTGCCATTATCAGGCGCCAACACAAGGTAGCCATAATCAACGACTACCCTCCCTCATGAGATGCAATCTCATCCATCCAAGTTCGCCACTGAACTGACGGACTTGTGGTAAGCCCCAGGAAACATGCTACGCCAGGCGCCACTATGCTAATGGCGCCACTTTGCTACACAACAAAGATGTTGCCATAATCAATGGCTACCCTTTCTCATGAGATGTAATCTCAGCCATTCAAGTTCGCCACCAAACTGACGAACTTGTGGCAAGTCTTAGGCGGCCGACCAAGGCAAGCTTAATAGTATCACATGCCAGTTTCCTATGGAAAAGTCTCTTAACTTTGACTTGTCATACATAGCAACCTGCTACACATTTTCCACGAAAACACTCGAGACATCAAACATGTCACAAACTAGGGGGATACTCACCAGGGTATTGGTCTGGCGGTTTACATCGTGCGGTGTGCAATGCTCCCATTACAAAAAAGTTTCATGAAGTAGGACAATTAGTGATGGTGAATAGTAACGGTGTAAACAATTCATTACCTTCATCATGGAAGCGTAATGACTGACGATTACACGAATTCGCTTCCCTCATCATGGAAGCATAACGTCTAACGGTTACATGAATTCACTTCCCTCATCATGGAAGCATAACGTCTAACGGTTACACGTTACTCTATTCCTTCACCACTCAATCGTTTCCACTTCCTACGAGACCAGGGTACGTTTCAATATGACTTGGATAAATTGGCTTCACCTATTTTCACCAAACAACAAGTTTTGGTCAGCAACAATATAGTATCTAGAAATCACCTGGTAGATTTCCATCCCGCTAGCCAGTTCTACTTTCTGATACAAGTCGTAAACAACAAACATTTTCAGAATCAACAATTATGGTCTCTACACTCTCTTCGCTTCCCTCCCTAAGACCAACCCTTCTCCTTCACTTTGTGACCGAATCAAGCCTAGAACGGCCATTTCTTGGTTTAGGCCAGGATTGTATAGATTGATCTCTCGAATCAAAAGTACTCCCGTGCAGTGCATTATTTAGCGACTAGACACGTTTCTCACCCACACACCCAAAATTACCAAAATTAGAAGAAACGGTTTTCACCCACAAATAATTGGCGACCACAATGAGAGATTAATCTATCGGTTGTAACTTCAACTCTCAATTATATCATCCTACCAGTAAATGCAATGCTTTGAAGCGCAACATCCAAGAAAAGAAGGTTTCAGAAGAATTGCGTCTGGGGACTAGAGATTCTCCGCCTTACCGCGGATCGACATAATGATGTTCCACAGAAAATAAATAATGACTGAGAACTTATTGCGATAACAAGGGCATCACATAAAGACTCATATTTACTCCATGAAGATTCGGTTTTGGTGAAAGACTTACTCCCTGAAGATTCGGTTTTGGTGAAAGACTTACTTCTTGAAGATTCAGTTTTGGTGAAAGACGCTAAAGCAAGTAAGTTTTTGTCAAACGATGTTTATGCGATCTATTGTTTGGGTTTTTACATTTACAACGGAAGCCAATAACCCAATCACCTCAAGATTTCCTATCATCCCATATTTTTCCCTTTCCCATGCACCATTCATGGTTTCAAAATTTTCCCGAATGGTTTAGCTACTTACATTCACAATTCAGATTTCGACATATCAATTAATCAAAGGGCTATTAATCCAAAATAATCCAAAAACTCTTATAAGAAGCAATCATCTATCAATCCAAAAACCAGAAAACCAAACCATAAACTAGGCGTTTGTTTTCCTTTCAAAAAAAAAAAAAAAAACCTAAGAAAAGGAAGTTCAGAAAATGAAAACATTTAAGGAAAATTTCCTAACAACGATCATTCTTCTTGGAGAAAACGTCCTTCATGCTTTGAAGAGCCGCCTGCTTCAGTTTTAACTCCTGGGATAATTTCTCGACTTCTGACTCCTGTTGGTTAATCAAATCTGCGGAAGGATCATTAAACACTTCATCCTACAACCTTTGGATCTCAGAAAATCCCTCACAGAATCAGGAGGCGTTAAACTCAAAGTCTAAAGACATATCTCGGTGGAACTGCCAGCTTGAGATTACATCTCCAGAAACAGTGTGACCGGTCACGTTGCACATATCATGAATCGAAGATAATATTTCTTCCACCCGCTTAACCAATGCAAACCGGCTGGTGATCTTTTTGGTTGTTGCGATATGACTATACCTTTCCTATATTATGGTATACAGTTCCGAATACTTATCTGGTACACTGAAACCTACGATCAGCACATGATATTCATGAGGAGTCAAAAATGGAGGGTCGAAAGTTGCCCCTACAACTGATTCTGCGACCAGCGGGGGTTCCTTGGCAACAATCGCACCTGCAGCCATGGGAGCGTTTTCCGTCATCTGAAATATAGCAACATCTTCACGACGATCAATCTCTATCTCCGGGTGGCTAGCAGGTACAACTTCCGTGATTGGAGACACAATATCATTTTCACAATGGTCAATCTCCATATCCACATTACCAGCAGGTACGGTCTCCATTACTAAAGACACTGTTACACCTTTATTGTCGTGGATTTCCACCTCAGAGTTATTTTCAGAAGCAACTTCCTCCTATAAATATCACCAATTGAGCATTTATTCGGTATAAATAATCCAAGGGGAAAATGTGCGGAAACTCAATGACTCACTCATGGGTCCACTGGAAAAAAAACTCGCTGCTATGCTCTGAAGTACCTTGCTTGTAACCTTCATATCCTGAGCTTTCCTCTTCTTCGACTTCCTTTTCACTGACGAGAGGCTCAGTATCACCAGATTTTTCTTCAGAAGGTGCCATTTCCTGGCCACGTGAAAGTCTGGCAAATACGTTTGTCTTGCTAATACCCTGAGTCAAAAGGAAAATATTTTAAGAGGAAACAATTTAGAATATTTATGCAATACTTCCAAATCAAGAAGAAAATCATACATACTTGCATGTTGGAAGAACTGAAAATCACAAGAGACATTGAAGCTGAATCCGATTGGAAGCCACTTGCACGATTTTTCAACCTTTGCTCTCTTTCCTTGGGACTGTCTGCATCCGAGCTAGAGGATTTTCGCTTACCCGAAGGAAGTAGTTTCAACAATTCATGCTTTGCTAGAACCGCAGAGGAAGGTTTTCCACGTGGATTTATTACAACATCCTGCATGAATTGATGAATGGCGAGAAACTTATCTTGCCAGAAGACATTATATTTGGGAGTCGTCACAGGTTTTCGTTTTGAGAGAAAAAAGGGAAGGCTTTTATCCGATGCAAAGACACTGTAATCAATAATAGTAGATAACATTTAATCTGGAGATGTCAGTGGGCGACGGAATGGGACTCCCTGATCAAAGCCCATATGTCAAGCATCCTGGTTAATGTTGTAAGAGACCACTCCACAAGATCCTCTGAAAAAATATGGCACATACCCAGATATGCAGCTTCGCAAGAACACAATTTCTCCAATGCTCATATTCTCGTCAGCAGAATACAATATCATGTTTGGTGCAGAAGCAAAAATGTTTGGTTGAACTATGGAGGTGTGGACTGGAGCCCAGGGACTAAAGTTAACTGCATGTGCATTGTAATGAAAGTCAATGAGCTTTGAGCCAGGCCTTGGACACCTATCCAACCAACGGAGTATCCTAGAGCTGCCATATGTATCAGGAAATGAGGTTTTTGGGTTAGGAGCATAATGTTTGAAATGATCCCACAACCATGCCTGGAGAAAGGCGACATGTATATACGAGTCTACTTTTATATACCCATTAGAGATGTACAAGTCTGTTACCAAGTGATCCAGGTGGGTGTACAAAGATCCAAGAAACAAACTGCCAATGGGAAGAACAACGCCTTTTGCTAGTCTAATAGCAAATTTGATGAGCTTCTAACTTATCTCCTTCTTGCCAGAACCATCATAAAAAATATCTCTGGATAGACACAGAACTAAAAATGGAGCAACATGAAGTATATCATCTAACACTCGATCCGACTCAGGATTATCAGGGAACCACTCAGACACCCACCAATTAGACACTTTTCCTCATAACTCTTTCGAACATATCATGTTGCTTTCGTGACCAAAGTGGCGTATATTTCTTCTTCTTCCTCAGATAAGACAACATCAATCTCCCCAATTATTGGAAGACTCAACATAATGGATACGCTTTCCAAAGAAATAGTCATCTCACCCCATCTACATATAGCCGTGTGAGTTTATGGACACCATCTGGAGATAAACGTAATCAGGCCTGCAATGTATTTTCTGATTTGAAGTGTTGCAAAAGCCATGACAGCATTCACGATTTTCTCTCCAGTCAAATTATCTCTTACATGGTCTCGGCTCATCATGAACTTCATCCATTTATCATAAAAGCGTAATGGACTCTAGAAGATTTTGAAGTCTATGGGAGAAGCCAGATACTCTTTCTTTTGAAGGCAAACCTCATTATACACCCTGGACAAACTAATTGGACTTCTCCGTCATTTTCTGAATCAGTCAGAAGAGTTGGCACGAATTTGGGATGGGTCCTCATGACTGTAGCAAACTTCGTAAAAAACTCGTCATCTATGTTCGGCTTGGAGTTGTTAGCAATTCTCGATATGGCGGCAGAACTGCTTTCAGGTGACATCTTAATAAAATTCCCTTATACGGCTTTCACTTTTGAAGTAGCTACAATGGAGCGAAATAAAGAAGAATTACTACTTTGAAGAAAAGGCATGCATGAAGATTTTATCAAAATTGGACGCAATAATCAAGGAGCAACAACAAATTTTCTATGGAGAGGTTTTTCCTTGGACGCATGCCATGGTACTTACGGCCAAAGAATGGGGACTGATGCTTGATCGACGAGATATGTGTGCTTCTGCGAAAAACATGCTCATGGATGAAACCATTCAATACCATGGGAGCCACACTCTCGTCAAAATCACGCCTTGCCGCGGAAGTTCCACTCATGGACAAAGGAAACCCTAACAACTAGGTTCTATGGAAGGAGCGAATATAGTTGTTCGCGCTCACACAATTACCTAGCATGTTAATTGGTTTCGCCGCTATTCACGTTATAGCTAACCCTAATATAATACTGCTGACGAAGAGGAGTTATTCATATCAAAAAAATATTTTGTGGAAGTCATGCCTATGGCTAGGGTTTACACCAAAACGGAAGAGCAAACAAAAGAAGAAACACGTAGATACATACTTGGAATGTGCTCGCCTTCTTATTGCTACCACTTTACCGCTATCACCAAGAAGTGGAAACAAATCCAATAATATGAAAGAAAGGAAGATAGGTAACGCCTTTTATAGGCATGGTGTTTTTGGAGTTCTATTAGAGAAGGGTTTCTCTTTTAGGACGTGCACAAAAAAGGCAGCTGGGCCCGCGGTGTTGATGCTCCATGACACTAATCTCCACGGCCAAGACAACACTACACTAATGCTCCATGGCTTAATCCTTACCACTCCTAGCCGACGCCACCTCTACCCACTCCGCATCCAAAGACGTGCCATCCACCATGCCACGGACGTAGCCAAGCCAGCAATACCATGCCTGTGCCAGAAGTCCGCGTCCAAGCCAGCCGTGCCATCCACCTTTACGTAGCCAGCCAAAGCGACACCATCTTAGCCGACTCAAAGCCGTGCCATCTCCGACATTCCGCAACGCCATCTTCGTATGACCAAAATGGAAGCACCATCTTCGTCGTTCAATGCAGCGCCACTTCACCATTCCAAGCCGCAATGATCACGGATTCCTCATGCTTTCCACCAAAGGTTAGTCGAATTTCCCAAGATATTTCTTCACATCTTTCCCTTTCGATTTTACTCTTGTATGTCACCATCATGCTTACCCCACAACAACGCCACTGTTACGTACTAAGCAGGGGAATTAATGTTGATGGTGGTTTTTAGCTTAGTGTTGAAATCGTAAAACCTTACATATGATGTGACATCACTCTATAAGGAAACGGTGCCATGAGTGCTAACCTCTCCACCAGCATATTTATTGAGCTGTTCAATATACTTACATGAAATTTATCCAGACTGGAGAATGTAGCAATCATCCCAGATGTTCTGTAAATTTCGGCGCCTCACCTATATTCACTTAATATAATTTCCTTTGAATGCCTTCTATGCTATGTTCTCCAGCTGAACCCTTAATGTTGATATGGCATGACGATTTATGTTCACTCGCATCAGAGAAGCACAGATTTCTAAGTATTAATGATAAGGTATTCAATTAGAAAAAGCATACTGCTCTCTGGCAATGAACTTAAAAGAACTCTGTGTCAACACATAGAATTCAATAAATTGCCATGCTTAACTTGTGGAAGTTAGGGTTTGTGCCTCGCGCAGTATATCAGACCTTGCTTGTCGAAATTAAACCTAGGAAAACTACGTAATTAATCCGCCATGGATTAGCAGGCGCAAAACCTTGCTCAGAATCAGAAAACAGGGAGCCGCAATAGCAAAGGGAGGCATGTCGATGCCTTAGGCCAACTGGCGCCACTTGCCATTGGCCACGTCCCTTCCTAAACCGGCCCTATTTATCTCTACCAATCATGTCGCCTCAAATTAGCCACACGCACATAAGTTGTGGCTAGGCCCATACTTGCTGGCCCCACTTCCCATCGAAAAATCAGGTCGCTCTAAAGCCACCACGCTCTTACCAGAAATATTGCCATGCCCATGCTTGGCCGGCCCTCTTTTAATCGTCTAATCAGGTCGCTCTAAAGCCGCCACACTTTCACCAGAAGTGTAGCCGCGCCTTATGTTTGGCCGGCACCCTTCCTTGGCCAATCAAGTCACTCTAAACTTTCCACCATCCATTAGAAGCCAAACGCGCTTTACCACGACAACATATTGATCGACATGCCAACATGCCACTCTGCCGCGTAGCATGCCACTTTGGCCTTGGCCACGCCGCTAAACCCTAATTCTTACCATGGTGCCAAATCCTAGCCTTGGACACTCCTCCAATCCCTAATTTGGCCACAATGACAAACCCTGGCCTTGGCCACGCCGCCAAGCCCTAAGTAATCTCATGAGATGTAATCTCAGCCATTCAAGTCGCCACCAAACTGACGGACTTGTGACAAGTTTTAGGCGGCCGACCAAGGCAAGCCTAATAGCATCACATGCCATTTTCCTATGGCAAAGTCTCTTGACTTTGACTTGTCACACATAGCAACCTGCTACACGTTTTCCACGAAAACACTCGAGACATCAAACATGTCACAAACTGGGGGATACTCATCAGGGTATTGGTCTGGCGGTTTACAACGTGCGGCGTGCAATGCACCTGTTACAATAAAGTGTCATGAAGTAGGAAAATTAGTGGTAGTGAAAAGTAACGATGTAAACAATTCATTACCATCATCATGGAAGCGTAATGACTGATGGTTACACGAATTCACTTCCCTCATCATAGAAGCATAACGTCTGACGGTTACACGTTACTTTATTCCTCCACCACTCAATCGTTTTCACTTCCTACGAGACCAAGGTATGTTTCAATATGACTTGTATAAATAGGCTTCACCTATTTTCACCAAACAACAAGTTTTGGTCAGCAAGAATACAGTATCCAAAAATCACCAGGTAGCTTTCCATCCTGCTATCCAGTTCTACTTTCTGATACAAGTCGTAAAAAACAAACACCTTCAGAATCAACAATTCTGGTCTCAACACTCTCTTCGCTTCCCTCTCTAAGACCAACCATTCTCCTTCACTTTGTGACCAAAGCAAGCCTGGAACGGCCATTTCTTGGTTTAGGCCAGGATTGTATAGATTGATCTCTCGAATCAAAAGTACTCTCCTGCAGTGCATTGTTTAGGGTCTAGACTCGTTTCTCACCCACACGCCCAAAATTACCAAAATCAGCAGAAACGGTTTTCACCCACAAACAAATGGCCATTGTCATTGCAGGTGAATGGGCTGTGAATAAACCAGCATTTTGAAGTGATTTTCAAATTTGATTCAAGTGACGCAATCATGGCTTTCAAGAGAAATAAATTACCATGGTTCATAACTGCCAGATGGAATAAAGTAGGTGAAAAACTGAAAAGTATAGAGTTTGAGAATAGTTACAGGGAAATAAACTTCACTGCCAATAAACTGGCCAAAGAGGGCAATGGGATGGACAAAGGAAGTGGCAGCTCTTTTACTTTAGAAAATCCATTTCAGACCTATTATAGGATCTGTTAATTTTTGTTTTCTTTTTACAATTGTGTAATGCCTGATAAAGGCTTTTTTGTATTTTTTCAAAGTAACTGATTGAGCAAAGAAAAAAATCAAATGGTGTACTTTCTTGGGATCAATTTATAATATTTGAAAATTAAGTTATCAGTTTTAGCTAAACTCTTCGAAGTTCAGTCTCCTCACTGAACCTTCGTATCCCGACCAGAACACGAATTATCATTAACAATGTGAGTTATGTCATTTGAGTGTAAACGGGATATAGCATAAAAAAAAGGTCAAACAAATATTTAACAACAACGGAAATTATCATTCACAATGTGAATTATGTCGTGAATTTTGGGAAAATATGTTGTTGAGCGCCAAACCATTGGACGCTAAAGTAGATTCTGAGCGCCTAACCGTTGGTCGCTCATGTGTTGGTTCAAAGATAACATCCAAGCAAATACTTGAACCTTATGTTGAATCAGAGAAAATACCATGCTTTTGTTACGACTGAATATTGAATCTTGAACTACCATAGCACCTAGCCTAACATTGCTACTCTCTCGAATGCAGCTATCAGTTAGTTTGTTTTTTTCTTTTTATACACCAAGAAAATGAAGAAAAAGGACTCTTTAGGATAGCTTTAAAATCTCTCTTTTTATATGTTTTTTTTTCCGTCAAAAGAGCAAATAGGAAACAAAAATTATCTTTTCATTGGAGCCATTACCTCGTTAGTTCCTACTAAAATAAAATCAGGAAGCTCAGTTTTGGGCGGAAATCAAAACCTTCACTGGTGATTCCTGAGACAAGATTTATATACTTTCTTAATACCCAATAGAAAAACATGGTTTGAAACTGATAAATATTTCCTTACCTAACATCCACCACCACCAGTGTAAATTCCAAAGGGCACAACAAAAAGTCTTACTTACTAAAGTTAGGCGGGACAGCAGATGGGCGAGACAAATGATTTTAAAAAGGGTTGAAAATGGTGTTACACATTGCTACGTTCAACTAAGGAGTAAAAATAGTATATTTTAGTTGATTCAAGCAATCAACCTGTGTTTTGTGTGTGTATTTGGTATGAGCCAGGAGATGGCAAATTTAGACATATCATCCAAGATGTAGGCTGTATATACCTTGTTATTGTGAGGCCATTATTAGTTGCCGCCTCTTGATTTTATAGTCATAACTCGTACATTTACATCTACCGACCACCACCCATATGCTCAGGCCTCATTTGATCAATTATTTTTCTTCAACTAGATAAGAAAAACGCTGATTTCGTCAGTCTATAATTTAGCACAATTTATGACTCCAAAAGATAACCGTATCACCTATAGCTAGCATGAATGTTACTTGCACGTTATATATCCAGATAATCATCTGTTTAAATAAATAAATATTCAAGCTACTCTTCAACTCTTCTGTTCTAAATAATCATCTTCATATTCGTGTATTAAGAATATATCCTTTCCACCTAATAATGTCTATCTATATATATCGTTAAATTTCTCAGCAGTTGCTGACTTGATTATAATCAGTTTTTAATTTGTTCACATTATCCACGTTACCACCACTTTCATATGATTAATCAAGTTATATATGCATACGCCTCAAACCCCATAGACATAGTTGATCAATACTGAAAAATGGGTAACCTTCAATCCGCAGGAGCAACTAAGGTTTTGCCTGTTGACAGTTCATTCAATCTACCCGCCCCATTACCTTCTTGGCCGCCAGTACTCAGTAAGGAATAATTCATCGTCTCGCCGCACCAAAACTTAGTTTCTGTATATATATATATATATATTATTACTTTCATTTAGTTTGTGACTTTTTTCTTATGGAGTTCAAATTTTGATGATCAACAGGTGATAATAATGGTGGAGGATTTGGAAGTGCGAGTATAAACCTAGGAGGACTAGAAGTGCATCAAATCTCGACATTCACAAAAGTTTGGAGAATTCTCGACGGAGGTCCGGGAAATCAAGGGGTCACTTTTTTTGAACCATCGCCAATTCCGGATGGATATTTTATGCTTGGCAGCTATGTCCAACAGAACAACAAACCTCTTTCCGGTTGGGTTCTTGTTGGTAAAGACACTGACAACAGTGGAACGCTTAAGACGCCGGTTGATTATACACTTGTTTGGAGTAGTGAAAAGTCTACAGTTAAAAAAGATGGCAATGGTTATATTTGGTTGCCTGTTGCTCCTGAAGGTTATAGATCTGTAGGTCATGTTGTGACCAAATCATCTGCAAAGCCATCTCTTGACAAAATCCGGTGTGTCAGGTCTGACCTCACCGAGTCATGCGAGCGTTCTGATTTGTTGTTTGGAGCAGGTAATCAATGAACTTCAGTCATTGCTCGATCTTTTTGTGTTTCAATTGGAGTCATTTTCTTTTCTTTTTTGATCGGTAAAGAATTTGGTGTTATCGAATTTCGAATTCAGGTCACTGATATCCTTTTTTGTTTTGTTTTTTATCGATAAAGAATTTGGTGCTAGCGAGTTTCGAACTCAACTCACTCGTATCGTCGAGTCTTTAACTTGCACATTGGACTAAAATGTGCCAAATTACTATTAATCATTTTAAGGTGAACATTCTGAATATATAGGTGGGATCAATGCATATGGTTTGAGACCAACGAATAGAGCAACTCAATCTCTAAGTGTTTCCGTTGGTACGTTCGTAGCGGAAATCGACGGTGGACAAAGTTCAACAGCTGCAATGTCTTGTTTGAAGAACAAAGATTCTAATCTATCGTGTATGCCAAGCTTGAGCCAAATTCAAGCATTAGTACAAACTTATTCACCATGGATTTACTTTCATCCGAAAGAACAATATCTCCCCTCTTCTGTGAGTTGGTACTTCAACAACGGAGCTCTTTTGTACAAAAAAGGCGACGAGTCAAATCCCGCTCCAATTGATCCTACAGGTTCGAATCTTCCGCAAGGTGGTTGGAATGATGACACATATTGGTTGGACTTGCCAATTGATAAGGATGCCAAGGAGAAAGTTAAAAAAGGTGATTTAGGAAGCTCCGAATCTTATATACATGTGAAGCCAATGCTAGGTGGAACCTTCACTGATCTTGTTTTCTGGTTCTTCTACCCGTTTAACGGTCCGGGAACCGCTAAGGTGGAACTCATCAACTTGCCTTTAGGAAAGATAGGTGAACATATTGGCGACTGGGAGCATTTGACCTTGAGGATAAGTAATTTCTCCGGGAAATTATGGAGTGCGTATTTCTCACAGCACAGTAAAGGAAGCTGGGCGAATGCGTCGGACCTGGAGTTCCAAGGCGGAAACAAGTTTGTGACTTATTCTGCGCTGCATGGCCATCCATTTTACGCGAAACCAGGATTGGTTCTTCAGGGGAATGCTAGTCTTGGCATTGGCATACGGAACGATACCGCTAAGAGCGACTTTGTGATGAATACAGGAGAAAGATATGTTGTAGTGTCAGCGGAGTACTTAGGTACGGCAATCGTTGAGCCTCCTTGGTTGAACTATTTGAAGAAATGGGGTCCGAAAATTGACTACAATACTAAGGAGGAATTTGATAAGATTGAGAAATTACTTCCTGGGAAGCTTAAGGATGTGTTTAAGCGTGTCATAAATGGTCTGCCGAGAGAAGTTTATGGAGAAGACGGGCCAACTGGCCCCAAGATGAAGGATTATTGGACAGGAGATGAACGAGTTTAAGTATGATAAATTATTGCCTTGTAAATTCCATTGTTGTTTTGCTTGGTCTTGTGATGTGCATTGTTTGACATCGTAATCTTATTTTTAAGGTTCTACTGTTAACATCTTTGTAGTTCCTGAAATTTGTTGGTTCTTGTTGCATAACTGCCATAGGTAAAAACCCGGAACCGGACTAGAACCCGACTACTTTCCTAATCCTAGATGCTTCCTGATGATGAGGAGGTGTCGGAGGTAATGGGGATTACAGCAGTCCCACACATGAACAGCTTTGTTTCATTGAAAGCTTTAGGAGAGAGGTCTGAAATAAAGAAGAAAGTGATAAGAGAGAAGCCATGAAACCATGAAGACACCGATTGGCAAGTTTGATGGAGCAAGTCTTGCATAATCGACTGGCTTTTAAACGGTTTTGTAAGAACTTAATTCTATGTCTCTCTCGGGTCTTCAGTAATTTTAGGTCTTAATTTTCTCCGGGGAATTATGGAGTGCGTGTTTCTGCCGTGTAGCTTAAAGCCTTAAACATGGTCCATACGGTGTGGAAGGTAGAGTTTCCACCAAATGTGATGTCCTATGGTGTCTTGCCATCTTGCAATGATTCCTAAATAGTTGGGCTCTTTAAGGTGTGGAACTGAAGTTGACAGCCCATGCCCGTTAACTGTGGTTTATTTGGGTTGGGTTCTTCGTGTTGTTGATCATGAACGTTTTTCAGGGGATTTTCACATAGTAGTTTTCACTCAGTGGGGATACCGTCGTATTGTGGTCAGATCAGACTCGGCTAGTGTTCTAAAAGCTTTGGAGGAAGAAAACGTCCCTTGGTTTGCACATCAAAGATGGTTGGAGGTTAAGGGTCACTATGATTCAATTCGATTTGTTCACGCGTTTCGTGAAACAAATTTTGCTGCTGATGGAATGGCAAAGCGTGGTTGTTTGTTGGATAAGGGAGTGAGAATTCAATTTCTTGGTCGACCTTCTTTTTTAAGGAATATTGAGCATCCAAATGTAATTTATTATCGTTTTAAATAGTTTTTTTGAGTTTTTGGGGTTGTTTGACCTCTTTTCTCAAAACTATCTTGTAAATATGTTTTCTTTTGGTTAAATACAATTTTTTTGACTTATCAAAAAAAAAAAAAATTCACTATACAATTATTTATGGGTGAGTATTTGACCCGTAATCCGCGGATTTATCCGGGACCAACCGTTCATTTGCGGATGGATACCCAGACCGTTCGTTAATGGGTTGAATGCGGATGGAATTTTTGAAATCCAACGGATTACGGATTGGGCCCGGATGCAACTTTGAAAATCCGTTGGACATCCATATTCGTTAAATTAAGTGCATTTATATAGTTCTAAAAAAATAATATGGATCATTTAGGAATTCTTAAGGTATTTGCTTGGGCTGTTGTACATGTCATTTTTATCTTTCCATACATATATAGGATATCTAGGTTCTATGAGGAGTCATTTGTGTTGGCTTTATTTTCTTTATTATAAATTTTAACTAAAACAAATCCATTGGATTATCCGTATCCAGTCCATCCATCTGTGTATCCATTGGATGCAAATCCGTTGGATGTGGATGGGGTAAAAACCGGTCCATACCGGCCCATGCTCACCCCTGACAATATATACATGGTATTTTAAGGTTGTTGCCGGTTGGGATGAGCATTTGCACCCAATCCACCGCCCCGAACCAAATCCAAATCCAAAGTCTTTTCCAGTAGAAAGTACCGGGTCGACAATCCACCACCCCGTACCTTCCCACCCAAATTTTCGCAGGTGGATGTCTGGTTCGTCCACTAATATTTGGTGGGTATCAGATTGGATGCGGATGTGAGCATAGAATTTTGTTGGATGTTCACAAACGTTACAAAAGAAATGAATTAGGTTTATCTGGATTTTAATTCGTCCATCCGTGTATCCATTAAATATTGGATTTCATGTAAATGTCAAATTTGAAATCCGTCATTCGCTGGATTGGATACAGATGATATTAAAATCAAATAAATCCAGACCCCGCACACCACTGGATGCTGCATTTGTCCCACCTAGGACAAAAGAGATGTCTGGGGAGCATTGAGATGATTGAGTTACCCTTTAATATTAAAATTACGGTAATATTCATTTCAATCTGAAGTTCTTATTTACTTCAACATAACTTATCATATATTGTTCTACTTATTTTATTTGCCAGTACAAAGGGGTGGAAACCTCTTAGGACTATTCCTATGCACATGTTAAACAGCTGATTTTGCCACTTTAGCACCCACTATGGGTATGCTAAAGTGGTAAACATATCTGTCTAAGTGCCAAATATACCACTTAAGCATACACGACATAGTATCTAACGAGAGATAGAGTTCCCATCGCTATATGGTCATAATATTCATTTTAATCTGCAATTCTAATTTACTTCAACATAACTTATCATATATTGTTCTACTTATTTTATTTTCCAATTCAAAGGGGCGGAAACCTCTTAGGCCTATTCCTATGCACATGTCAAGTAGCTGATTTTGCCACTTTAGCACCCACTATGGGTATGATAAAGTGGTAAACATATTTGTCTAAGGGCCAAATATACCACTTAGGCATACACGAAAGAGTGTCTAACGAGCGATAGAGTATCCATCGTTATATGGTTATAAGATTGCTCGTTGGTCATTCGAGCGCCAACGATAGTCATGTCGTTGCTCGTTGAGTTGATCATCCCTAGTATAGCACGCATGCGCGATGCGCCTGCCGGTACATTTGTTTCGAAATTCTGTTGTCTTTGTGCGGTAATCAACGGTCAAAGTCAACACTCGATCGACGACCAGTGTAAGTGGTAAAAACTCATTTCGTGTTAATGTGCAAAAGTAATCACAACTAAAGTTGCATTTTTCATTTAATAATTTTTCAGTCATATATGTCCTTTTACATCAAAAATGTGTATTTGTAACTCGTATTTTTCTAAGACAGGAAGACTTCTTTATACACAACATTTTTCGTGTATGTTCCCTTCTTTTTAGCAATGGTGCCTTTAATCATTAATACTTTCATGTTGCTACTTGACACTCCTATGGATAGAGCAACGTACAGTTGACCATGGATGAACACATGTTCAGGGGAAAAAATACTTGTGTTTTCGATCGTCTTCCCTTGCGCTTTGTTGACTGTAAAGGCGAAACACAAACGGATCAGAAACTGTTTACGTTTAAACTTGTATGGGAGCTTCAGATTCTCAGGTGGCTCCAGTGGCATCCTGTGAATGAAGACTCGTCTACCAATGTAATTCCCACTAATTAGTACAAACTTATTCACCATGGATTTACTTTCATCTGAAAGAACAATATATCCCCTCTTTTGTGGGTTGGTACTTAAACAACGGAACTCTTTTATACAAAAAAGGAAACGAATCTAATCCCACGCCAATTGATCCAACTGGTTCAAATCTTCCGCAAGGTGGTTGGAATGACGACACATACTGGTTGGATTTGCCAATTGATAAGGATGCCAAGGAGAAAGTTAAAAAAGGTGATTTAGGAAGCTCAAAATCTTATATACATGTGAAGCCAATGCTGGGTGGAACCTTCACTGATCTTGTTTTCTGGTTCTTCTACCCATTTAACGGTCCAGGAACGCCGAAGGTGGAACTCATCAACTTATCTTTAGGAAAGATAGGTGAACATGTTGGTAACTGGGAGCATTTGACCTTGAGGATAAGTAATTTCTCTGGGAAATTATGGAGTGTGTATTTCTCACAGCACAGTAAAGGAAGTTGGGTAAATGCACCAGACCTGGAGTTCCAAGGCGGAAACAAGTTTGTAACGTATTCTGCACTGCATGGCCATCCATTTTACGCGAAACCAGGATTGGTTCTTCAGGGGAATGCTAGTCTTGGCATTGCCATACGGACGATACCGCTAAGAGTGAATTTGTGATGAATACGGGAGAGAGATATGTTGTAGTGTCAGCGGAGTACTTAGGTATGGCAATCGTTGAGCCTCCTTGGTTGAATTATTTGAAAAAATGGTGTCCGAAAATTGACTACAATACTGAGGAATTTGATAAGATTGAGAAATTGCTTACTGGAAAGCTTAAGGATGTGTTCAAGCGTGTTATAAATGGTCTACCGAGAGAAGTTTATGGAGAAGACGGAACTACTGGCCCCATGATAAATGATTATTGGACAGGATATGAACGAGTTTGAATCCGAAAATTTTCATTGTCAGTCCCTTTGTTGTTTTGCTTGACCTTGTATGTAATTTTATTTTTTGTAAAGGTTTTACAAGTAGCGTCTTTGGTGATACTGAAGTTGTAAGCCTTCATTCTTAAACAACATTTAGTGGGTTTTAATATGTTTAAATGTAGTGCAAGTAATATGAAGCATAAGAAAGAATAACCTGATTATGTCTTCTATCTGAAGGATTGAAAAGGAATTTTCTGCATCAGTTTAGGACTTCTATAGGCTCCCTCCGTCGTCGACAACATTCAAAGTCGATCGTATCAAAACTTATTGCGAGTGTTTCTACCGTGTATCTTTAAATATGCTCCATATGGTGTGGATGGTAGATTTTGCACCAAATGTGATGGTGTTTGCCGTATTAGAATGATTCCTAACTAGTTGCGCTCTTTTAGGTGTGGAACTGAAGTTGAAAGCCCATGTCCGTTAACTATGGTTTACTTGGGTTGGGTTCTTGGTGTTGTTAATCATGAACGTTTTTCTGGGGATATACAATATACATGGTATTTTAAGGGGGATACCGGTTGGGATGAGCATTTTCACCCAATCCACCGCCCCGAAACATCCCACCCAAAATTTTGCAGGTGGCTTTCGGGTTCGTGCACTAATGGATTGGGCGCGGATGTATTTCTTAATATTCAGTGAATATCATATTGGATGCGGATGTGAGCGTAAAAATTTGTTGGATATTCACAAACGTTACAAAATAAATCTATTAGGTTTTTCTTGATTTTAATTCGTCCATCCGTGTATCCATTAAATATTTGATTTGATACAAATATCAAATTTGAAATCCTTCATTCGCTGGATTGGGTATATATGACATTAAAATCAGATAAATCCAGGCCATGCACACCCCTAGATGTTGCATTTATCCCACGTATGACAAAAGGGATGTCTGAGGAGCATTGAGGTGATTGAGGTACCTTTGATATTAAAATTATGGTAATATTCGTTCAATCTGCAATTCTAATTTGCTTCAACATAACTAATCATATATTGTTTTACTCATTTTATTTTCTAGTACAAAGGGGCAGAAACCTCTTAGGCCTATACTTATGCACATGTCAAGCAACTGATTTTGCCACTTTAGCACCCATTATGGGTACGGAAAAGTAGCAAACATATTTGTCTAGGTGCCAAATATACCACTTAGGCATATATGACAGAGTGTCTCCGAGCGATAGAGTTTCCATCGCTATATGGTCATAAGATCGCTCGTTAATTATTCAAGCGTCATCTTTAGTCATGTTGTTGCTCACTGAGTTGATCATCGCTTATTTGTTCCTCATCCAACGGCTACAATTTCCTCCCTCTATAAATACCCAATTTCAAACTCATTTAAACTCATACCATAATTTCTAAATATCTCTAGAATTTCTTAATCTCCAATTATTTTCATTACTTTTCCAATTTTTCAAAGAGCAAAGCTAATAATATGAACATGGCTGAGTTTATAGCAAACCAACATGCTTTCAAAAATCAAAGAGTTGTTAATCGTGGCAATGTGCAAAGTCGAATTATGTGGCGATTACCAAAATTTCCAACTGAGGAAGATGAATGTATTTACAAGATTTTTTTTTTTTTTTTTACTGAGACTATATTTGCAGATTCATTTCATCGTGATACTTTTTCAGAAAGGATATTTGGAAAATTTCAAGAACAAACAATGAACCCCCAACAATCGTGATGTTTCAGGGTTGTCTCATCGCTTCACTGTAATGAATAGGGAAATTAGTATGTATCTTGTTTTACTTTAGCAAGAAGGTCCAAACTTGAAGGATGGTGAAACCATGATGAAACTTGAACAAAGGTATCTTCTTCATTTCACAAAACTTCCAATTAATGCGCTCATGAAAGGAGTTTCCTTTGTTTATCTTCTTCTTTGTCTTTATATTTGTTTTGCCTTGATTTTCCTTGCCTTGAACTTTTCTTTGCCTTTTCTTAGTTGCAGTATTGACTTGGTTAGTATCCAAAACTTGAAGACTTCTTTGCTTTTTACCTATTTCTTTATAACTATCACACATATTCTTAACGGAACCTTCAAACACTACCCCGGAAAAATCAAGTTGTGTTGCCGAATCAAGTTGGGTTTGAAATTGTGCCATTTGGGAAAAATTGGAAAAAAAAATTAGATTTAGAAAGAGAGATTTTGTGACGGACCAGAAAATTACGCCTAGCAAATCATGGCGCACATGCCATAGCTTTCCCAATGCGCCATGATAATGCTACTTACCGGGAAATAAAACTAGGCAATTGCACGTTAATTTTCCCTTGCAAGAATGCTCGACAAGAATGATGCAGCTAACTTAACTTTCACACCGTTCTAACTTACCCTTGTTCTGTGAAGGGTTTAAATCCATAAAGGATGATGCCGGTGTATTATTTCATGCATCACTGACCTTAGAGTCTTTTCTAGGAATAGAACATTCCTTGAACTTGCGCATAGGTCATTTCTAGCCTATTTACAACTCTTTTCTTAGCTTAGGGATTGCTGAAAGCATGCACTTGTCTTGCTCGTGCTAAGGGTGCAACAATCAGGTTTATGCCGTACTTTCCTTAGGCTTATGCAAGCTGCTAACTTGCATATTGATGTTGTTTACTTTCTTGGCCATACCCAATTCGCAATTGGTGGATATGACAACTCCATGTAGTTTGATAGGCAGTATGAGCATATGATTGGCATGTAACTAGCCTCATCAAGTGTGGCCACAATCATCTCTCACATCGCGATACCGTGCCAGATGATATGAGAGGCCAATATGCTGCAATCATCTCTCAGTTAGATGATATGAGCGACAAAGTGCTGGACCTTCCATACTCTAAAGGGATCAAACACAGACTGTAGTTCTTCCTCGAAGGGAAAGCAAGTTAAGCCAACTCATTTGCAAGGCCGTGGCCAAGAAATAATGGTAATGGCCTTGTCCTTATAGGTCATTCCGTCAAAATGCACAAAGGTTGTGCATTACTGAGTCCGCGACATGGTATAGTAATTCTCATGCTTAATATGCTTCATTGGAAAGGCTATGCAGCTATAAATGAGGTCTAAACATTATTTATGCTCTTCCGGCTAAGATATGAAGCTTACTTGGTGTATTGTCCGCATATGCACCTCAACCAACTACCCCACCTTATATACGTCTTAAGGACATTTTTACAACTTAAACCGGAGGACCACTTTTACATTCACCAAGTACCATTTTTGAGGTGTTTGCTTCACTGTTCATGGCCGTTGCCATGTTTTTCTGGATAACCGGCAATGATTGTTGAGTTTCTGTTATGGCTCATAGGCCGATTGCGATATTTCCCAGTAATTGTGCAATATTCTCTCGACCAGCCAGTTCTGGCATATTGCACAACTGTTGTGCGGTATTGGCTCTAGGCCAATAGCATGCATAATGCGCAATGGTTGTGCTGCAACGCCCAAGGCCATCTTCCCAACTGGCTTAATGCACCATTTGATGTGAGATTTGGCCTTTGGCCAGTATGGCTTACCCAATGCGTCGTTATTGGCTCTAGGCCAAATGTAGCTTCCTCTTGGTGCCATACTGGCCTTAGACAATATGTCCAACATAATGCGCCACTCTTGGCGCGATATTGACCTTTGGCCAAATGCCTCTTACTACGCAACAGAAGCTTTGGATGAAGCTTCATCTCAGGTCATAGCGCATCTTTTAGCATGCGCCATGCTAAAAACACGGGATGTTGCAGAAATAGAGAAATAAAGAAAAAAATTGTGTAAACATTTTGGAGTAATTTTTTAGTTTGAAAATTACCTATTTATAGGAAACAAAGAACTAGCAGTTGGCGCTAGAATTTATGTCGAGCAATATTCATGGCGGCGCTGATGATATTATCTATTTTGTTCGCTAGAAACTCTGTCGCTCAGTGATTTTCCTATAGTGACGCAACTCGTTTATCATGCCACCTGATATGTCAAATATATTTTTTAAACCTTGTGCATAGAAATAGGCCTTAGTATGTGACTGAGCTAATAGGTCATGTCGTGGGAGTCTAGGAAACACCCACTAGGTCAAAGGGTTTCAGGGCAGTGCCCCGAACAGAAACTAACCTATTAAAAGAATACATAAATGAAATTATCTACGAGGAACATTGTTCTTCGAATATAAAGAAACAAAACCTAGTTGAGCTTTTTTTTTATAGCTATGAGCGAGCGAAAACAGTTGTATAAAGGAGAAAATATATGGCTATAATCGAGCGAAAACAATTGTATAAAGTAGAAAATTGTGCTTAAAAAGGTAGAAGCCTTAGAACTGCTCTTCATTTTCAACTAAGGATGTAGCCGTAACATTCCTATCCGGGCTTATTATACTCCGGGGTTGCTCCAATTAGACAAGATTGCCCAATTTCCATCTAGTAGTCTTAGATTTTCCTAGATGCAATCGGCTATGTTAAACACATAGCCAACTTAGATGATTCTAAAAGATACGTTGGCAAAAGAAAATATCCAAGAAGTCCCCATGGGCTTGCAAAACATCTCATCTTTTCTCAGTGACTGGTGTCAGAGACTGGCATGATAACTTGAATCGTCTCCATTGCTAACAAGGTCTGAAGACAATCGGCATGCAGAATCTTACTGTTTTGGCATATTTGACATATGCTGCTGGTGTATGGTGTCAAATCAAAAGACTTTCGGTAAAAATAAAAACGTAGTTATCCAAATATTGATTTTTCTAACAAATTTGTAGTGACCTGCATTTTTTTCAAATCAAAGTAATAAAATAAAAAAAAAGGTTACGTATAACTCAAAACAACTATGGAGATTGTTTTCAAGAGTGGTCCATAATTTTCAGTGCCTCAATTGTATCGTTGTTAGCTCTACAGGAAAATGTTGGAATGTATCCTAGAAATAGCTAAAAAAGTTTTTTTAGATTTTTCTCCCATTTACCAATCTTATAGTCTAGTCATTCTCTAAATTCCTCATTGGGATCCAATAGTAGGTGTCTCAGGCATATGCCAAGTGGAGCAAATTGATGTCTTTTGTGTTAAAGAAAAAAATGTATTTTAAAGCTTTTGTTTTCATCCCCTACGGCCCTACCCAACAATGCGTACACCCTTTTGCTCCTTTAACCGACAGCGATATATCACCGTTTAGCTCTAGCACCATTTATGGCGTTTTCCTCGGGAAAATCTGAAATGCATCATTCAACTGGATTGTGTGTTCATTGTTTTTCCAAGGCAACTATAGATGTGGAAAATCCTATTACTACGACCAAATAATCACAATACACACACCATGAAGTAAACAATCAAGAGATGTACAAAAACACAAAATATAGGTGGTTCATTATGATTACCTACATGCACGGGGGTAAAGGGATGATCTCAGGGGCGGAGCCAGGATTTTAAATGAGGGGGTGCAAAAACAAATACACAACCAAAAAAAAAGCCAAAAAAGAAAAAAAAATTGTACATCAAAGATTGTGTACCTTTTAAGCATGTTATTGACGATCACCGTCTCCATCATCGCAGTATATTAGTAACCTCCACCAAATCAACCTGTTAGTCATAGAAACATACATTTTCCACCATACAATATGATCGAACTTTATATATATGTAGTTTAAATTATAAGAGAATATAGAATCTGTATTCACCAACAACTACTTAAAGCAAAAAAAAAGATAGAACCACAAGATCTAACAAAAATATTTTTCATTATCATAACTCCTAAGTGTTCAGTAACAACAAAATATACAATATACACCACAAGAGGCACGTTAGATAGTTAATTATAAAATTTCTGATTATTTCCTCTAAATTTACGTCTTTATGCATCATGTAGAAGTGCTTCAAATATCCAAAAAATTCCCAAAATGCTACCTTATATGCAACATTTTTACCCAAAATAACACCTTATATGCTTTACCAAAAAACCAAACTTTTACTATATTCAACAATGCCCACGACGTGGTGCCATATCTTGAAATCGTTTTCTAATCCTGTCGTTACTGATACTGCGAAAGATTTCTCGTTCAATATATGTGAGCAAACAGTTATTCGTATACTCATCACCAATACGACTTCGCAAACGATTCTTCACTATCTTCATAGCGGAAAACACTCGCTCAACGGTAGTTGTAGCTACCGGAAATATCAAGGACAATGTAATCAACAAGTAAACAAGATGATATACTATATACCTTTTCGTCTCAACCATTTTCTTGGCAAGCCCACTGATTCCAACCAGCTCAAAAAAAATCGTTACTAGAAAACACATCACGAAGAAAGGTGTCTAGTTGTCGTTCAAGAATCATGAGTTCCATTTCAGAAAAATCAGATGGATATAGTTTAGCAAGACGAATTAACGCACCTTTGTCAAAAGATGGAAAATTCTCGCTTGGATTCAAATGCGACATGCAAAGAAGCGACTCGGTGTTCACTTTATCAAACCGGTCATTAAGGGATGCAATTTGCATATCAATTACATTGTTGAACAAACCAACTTGAAAATGATGTAGATTTGTCTCTTCTTGTAAATTGTGTCTACCTCGTCCAAGTGGTAAATTGCGTCAACCTCATGAAAAGAAGTCAAGAAGGTACCTGGTAATGGTGATGTGATTGAAAACAATCTAATGATAAGCAACACATCAAATATACAACCCAAGCTCTTACCCTCGACGAGTCGTGATGATTAAGAAAAGAAATTTTTTCTTAAGAGAAAAATGTATGAGAGATAGAGACCGAGTTAATCTTAAGCTCTTACTGTGTTGGGAACGACTATTATGGGAGAAAGAAATTCAGTTGGACTTTTCTTTTGGGCTTGCTTTAATTTGGGCTAAGGGGGTGCAAACTATGTGATATCAGGGGGTGCAAACTTTTTTTTTTTTTGGGCTTGAAAATGCTACGGGTTCTATTGATTTTAAAAATATGAGGGGGTGCAACTGCACATGGTTGCAACATGGTGCCTCCGCCCCTGGATGATCTTATTACTCAATTTAAGGTTACAAGATGAGTATCTCACTAACAAGTGCTCTCTTCTATCTCTCTCTCTAGCTCTTGATGCTCTCTACATGGATCTATATTTATAGTTACATATGATGATACGTCCAAGTTACAGTGCAAGTCGCGATACATCTTCCTTGATATTCTTCTCGGGTAATAGATGGCGTCCTTACCGAGATATTGGGCCAAGCCGAATATGTCTTCTCCCAATATTTTTCATCCCGATGTTGAATGCTCAGTAATACTGGTCGATGTCGTCCTCGATACTCTCAGCCCGAGTCTTACTTTGACCAGATTCTTCTTATCTTCTCAACTACTTCGCCAGTGCATTTAATGCTTTTGTACTCGATATATGTCTCTTTCGTCACCTCCGACCTTTACACGTACTGTCTTCACGGGTTTCCTTGGAGTCTCTTTTCTCGTGCCCAGGACGAGTAGACTGATTTGGTGCTTCACACTTCATCTGCTGCCGGTGCCTCTCTTCCTAGGATCGCTCCACCTAGATCTGCGGATTATTCATACCTACATGTATGCCCCTTTTTTCACTCGTGTGATCGACACGAGGGGAAGAAATCGCTTCGCCTCCCATGTCCATGGCCATGCCGCATTTCATGCCATATTTTTCCCCACTACCCTCGACTTTATGACATGTTTACCTCCTTCGCCGGTTACAATTGATGGGGGTTATAAATTCGACCATTAAACCCTTGGTTCTCCGTTTCCCTTTTCTCAGAGAATAGTGTTTTCTTTTCGATTGTTCAAGTCTTCTTTTCCATATTCGCCATTTCATCTTCACTGATTCTCCTTCGGTTATTCTTTGTGACGAATTTATTCCTTCAAACCCTAGTTTTTTCTTAACCTCATTGCTTCCTTTTGTTGTTGTCGTTGTTGTTGTGGTTTTTTATTTCCTCTGTTCTCTTTCGCTTCAGTTCTTCCATGGCTTCTTCAACTCCTTCTATGACATAGAAGAGGTGCGTGAGTTATATTTTTTCGATGATGATAGTGTTCCTCTTGATTTCCTGTTCATTTTTGAAAGTCTTTCAAAGCATGATCACCGAGCTCTTAACTCCATATTTTCTTATGATTCTCCTTACTTTTCATGTAGGAATGACAAGAGAGTTGCCAAAGATTTGTCAGACAAACAGTTCATCAAGCAACTGAAATATGATTATGGTCTTCATGGTTATGACGTCAGACTCCTGTCGGGCCAAAAGGGTGTTCTGAGGAAAGAAGACGTTATGAGGTTTGATCATTTGGCCGAGATGTCCATCGTCATCAGAGGTCAATTGGAGCTCGGGATGCGTTTTCCTTTGTATGATCCTAGCCGACCCTTTCTGTATGAAGCTCTTTCCAAGATTCCTCCATCTCGCGCTTTAGCTTAATGGAATGGTAACACTTTTCACATCATATCTGAGTGGGAGAGGCGAAGTCGGGGTGAATGCACTCCCAATTCTTGGTCGACCTACGACCCTTCTTAAGTGGGCGACTACAGTAAAACTTCGATAAATTAATCTTCGATAGATTAATTACTTCGCTAAAATAATAAAATCCTATGGTCCCAACTAGCCTTATGCAGGCTAAATTTTAACTCGATAAATTAATAACTTCGCTAAAATAATAATTTTCTACGGTCCCGAGGCTATTAATTTATCGAAGTTTTACTGTATACTCCTGTCAGCTTTGCTGCCAACTATCGCAGTAGAACTTCTACTAATGGTGATCTCGCTGGCTTCGCTGCTAGTCCTCATCGCAACAAAACTCTTCCTGAGGGTTTTAAGAAGATTTTGTTGGACGAGGAACCTAAGGGGAAAACTAATAATAATCATGCTCGATATACCAGTGACGTATCTTGGGATCGGGTTCCCCTTGTCATTTATGGTTCTCTTCTTAGTGGCAAGATTCCTCCTCCGGCCGAGCTCTATCAGTTCTGGGTGTCTAATGTTGATCGGGTAAGTTTTTCAATTTAGGTTAGGTTTAGTAGGTCGGCTCGGGTGATCAGTGAGATGATTTTTTTCTTGTTTATGTTTTTCAGCCCAAGTCCCAGAGCGCCCAATCTGAGGGTCTTATCCTTCGGAAGAGGGACAAGAGTTCTAGCACAGGAGCCAAGGAGGAGACATGAAAGGTAACAAATATACTGCTCTAACTACAGTACATGTACTTGCCTCTATTTGTTGCCTTGAATGAATATGACGTTAGCTCATGTGCAGAAGTTGAAAGATGATATAGTTAGAGGTGCTTCGGCGAAAGATGGTGAGGATCCTGAGGATCGGATGCCTCTATCCCATTTTCGGAGGAAGTTGCCTCAGAAAACTTATGATATTTCGTCTACCATTGTAGATGGAAATCCTAGTGGAAAGGGGATGGAGTCAAAAGGCGATGAATGTGCCCTAGGAAAAGTTATGCCCCAGCAGCCAACGGATAAAGGCGTCACCCTTGCCGATGGCATTGTGTGATGGTGATAATGACGATTTATTTGATGAGGAGGAAAAAATCGGTGACATGGGAGGGGGGAAGAATCTTCTGGTGGTAAAGAAAAGTCTGTTGGTGGTGACGTGAACGTTGTTACTGGGGCGAGTTGTTGGGAAATGTGCCTCCTGTCACCCCTGCCTCGATCTCGGGTGGGACCACCTTCTTTACTATCTCGGGGCCGGTGTGCAATTCTCTAGGGTCTCTTACTTCTCCCAACTTCGGCTCCCTAACCTACTAGCAGATGATCATTGATGTGTCCTTGTATTCTGTTGGTCTGAGGATACTTTCGACCAGATGGTGAGTTACTTTTTTTAACTATGAATCTATGGCGTGAGATAGTTGCTGATTATTTATGATATTCTCAGGATGCCAACAGAGCGTTGTTGGATGCTGCTATTTATCGTAGGGAGTTAGACGAAAAGGAAGGTCTTCGTTTCCTATTGCAGCAAGAACACGGACGCACCCGGGAATTGGAGAAGCGACTGGCCGAGACCAAGGTATTTGCTCAATATTCATACATTTATGATTGATTTCGTAGTGCCAATATCCTAAGTTTAGTACTATCTTCCTAGCCAAAATATCTAGTATTGATGTCGATGTTGCTTCGGAGTATCTTTTATTAAAGATAAAGTTGGATATCGAACGAAGTCATGTTACCAATCTCCACCAAAGAATCATCAACAATGATGACAAAATTGATCGTCTAGAGACTAAGATTGAGGACCATCAAGCCAAGATACATCGTTGTGAGACTTTTGATTATGTGCCCGAGGAGGTGGATAATCTGCGGGAGAGTCTTTTTCAGGTCCAGGGTATGCTTGCCGATAAGACATTATTGGCCGACAATTTGGAGAGCCAATGTGAACGATTAAGGCTTCAGAACAGGGACTTGCATGTTGATCGCCAGCGGATTCTAGGGGAAAGAGATGCCGTTGAGAGGTCTAATCAAGGTCTACATGAGAATCTTCAGAGATTTAACAAATTATCCGAGGAATTGGCATGGGTTCGAGTTCAATTGTCTAATCTCTAGAATATCTTCTCTTGAGTGTAGTTTACTTGATTCCAAGGAAACCATTAAAGTAGTTTCACCCTTGCTTGAAGGTGTTGCCCCATGTGTTGTGTTTTTTTTGTACTTATTTTGGTGTTGTTATCGCGTTACTAACTGCTTCCATGTTTCTGCAGCCGAGAAAGGGAAGGCGAAATCGTTGGAAGAAGAAACGTCTCGGTTGAAGGCAAGGGAAGAACAACTGTTGGCGAGGGAGACCCAACTGCTCGAGAAGGTAGCTATTGCTAAGGCGACGTCGACTCAACTGACCCTTGATCTTGCTGCCGAGAAGGAGAAGTTTAAGACCGAGCTCGTCACTAAGGTCAAAGAGGGTGTGAATGCGGTTCTCGATAAGAAGCGGGCTGATGCTACTGCTAAGAAGGAAAGCTCAGGGTCGGTCCCATTGAAGGAGTAGCTAGGTCTTTTGTAGTGATGCTTCACTATTATTCCCTTTGCACTGGGTTGTAATCTTCTTGAACACCTATTTTTACAACATCTTTTTTAATAGGGTGATGCGTCGCTGATCGGTGGTGTAGGAGCAGAATCTCGCAACAACAACGCTCTTACAAATATTTCTTCCACACACGGCAAGTGTCGCAGATTGATTACCAAAACGATGCAACAAAGGATAAAATATGAAGAAACACGTGAAGATTTTATAGAGAAAGCTCGCAAGAAATGTAGCAAGAGAAATCCTGCGAGATATTATAGAAACCTGCGAGAAATGACAATGATGTTGCTGTGATAATACCGCAAGAGTTCGGATCCGAAATTAGGGGGAATGTGAGTGTCAATGAGTCGTCATCCACAATGTAAATACCTATATAAAGAAGAGAGCATGAGAGAGAAAGGGGAGAGATAATTTTAGGAGGAGAGAGAAAGTTATTTTGCAGAGAGGGTTTATAGAGAGAGAAAATATAATTTCTTTATCATCTTCTTCCCCAAAACTAGATCTAGAATTCTTCTAAGAACTCCATTAATGGAGATTGTAAATGTAAATTAATATAGTTACAAATTATTATAGTGAAGATCCGTGGATGTAGATCACGTTGATCGAACCACGTAAAAATCTTGGTGTTTATTTATAATTTGTGTATTTTTATCACCATTTTTATATGTAGATCTAGGAATTGTTATCAAGATTTGATAAGGGGTGTGTTGTAGGAAATCCTGCAACTACATTTTGGCACTAGAAACAGGGACTACTATTTGATAGATTGAAGAAGATTCAAAGAAATTGTCTATGAGGAGTTAGAATTCGTGAGATCTAAATTTTTTGTGAGGAAATTATCTAACGGAAAGATTTTGTCTTCAAGCAAACACCGACAACACAGTGAAAGAGCATAAAAGAAAATGACGAAGATGCAAAACTATGTAAAAAGGATGATTTTTCAAGAAAATTCCAAGAAAGATTAGCTACTGTTCATGTATATTTTTAGATCTAAAAAAAAAAAAAATTAGGGTTAAAATGGAAATTTCATGGAAGAAATTACATTTTCAGAGAGTAATCATCATCAACAATTTAAAGACATGAGAAGACTAAGAGAAAAAAAAATTAGTTGTTGTGGTGAATTTAAGAAAGAAAACCAAGGTTTCAGTGGAAGATTTATTGATCAGGAGAGAAAACAAGAGGCAAATTGTGAAAGAAATTAAGGGAGGACGAAAAGAAGATAAGAGGTAGACGCTGCAATTTTAATCACAAGCAAAAAGTTTGCACAGATGGTTCAAGTCTGCGAGAATAACAAAGAGGTCAAGGGTTCAAATCTCGCAAAAACACATATTTTTCATTTTCTTCTCATTTTCAGCGGAGAATAAAAGAATAAGTAAAAAAGTTCTGCGTTAAATGTCGCAAAGAGATTCTTGAACAGTTGGTCCAGAGAACAGTATGTGAGTTTGTGGTCACAGGTTTGAATTTTCCTGCGAGCATAATTTTCTTCTTTTTACAAAGGGTGAAAAAATAGATAATTTCGCAGCATTGTTTCATTATCTCGCAAACAAGATCTAATACAGTTGGTAATCTGCGAAATTAATGAGTTTATGGTCGCAAGTTCAAGTCCCAACACATACATATTTTTTCACGCAATATTTGATAATTTCGCAAGTGTATTTCACGCAGAAGATAGTAAATGATAATCTCGCAGAGAAATTTCGCAGAGAAGGGTTAGCACAGATGGTTCAGCGTGATAGGTCGCGAGATCAATTCTTACTTCACGCAAGTTTATTTTGGTTATTTCGCAAGTTAGTCTTTGATTATTTCGCAGATAAATTTCGCAAGCAAGAGAGCTAGCACAGTTGGTTGAGAGGCATGAATGTAAGCAATAGGTCGCAGGATCAATTCTCATCTCACGCATGTTTATTTTTGTTTTGCGAGAATTGTCTCTAGAACAGTTAGACTTTGATTACTTTGCAAGATCTTTCATTATTTCGCAAGAGAAGGTTAGCACAGTTGGTATGGTGTGAGAAAATGCAGGAAGTAGATCAAGGGTTCAAGTCTCACTCTTCACAATTATTTTTGTTGCGATATGTTCAGACAATTCACATAAGAGCTAAGTACCTTTTCTTAGAATATTTTACTTACAACAAACAAAATATTTTTTATTTAATTTCCAAAATGCGATATAATCGCAAGATTTCTAAAATTCTTAAGATTCAAAAAATTTCAAAGATTTTGATTTCAAAAGATCATAAAAATGTCTGCGAATTATCGCAAAAAGTTACAAATTTCAAAGACTACAAAAAGTTAAATTATCGCAAAGATTTCTAAGATTTCAAAATATTTTACAGAGAATTTACTTCAAAAACGATATTATGAGAATGAAAGAAAGAATGAATAAAGAAATGCGAAATTATCGCAAGAAACGCGAATAAAATTTCGCAAGAGAGAAATGCAATTGCATAAGATGGCGGAATTATCGCAAGAAATGAAAGAATAAAGAAATGCGAAATTATCGCAAAAGACGCGAATAAAATTTCGCAAGAGAGAAATGCAAATGCATAAGACGGGCGCAAATCGCCTAAAAACATATAAGAATGGGACGAACCTTTATGGCGTACACCCTAGTTCGCGGATTCTATTCCGTAAGAGGCAATGTCCTTAAAGTGCGTCATAAGGGGGGTATCTCTTTGCATGGCTATGGGAAAGGCTATACCGCTGCTGGAACCTAGTCATGGAGATTTGGGATTATAGAAAATCCATCCGGGAGAGATAACTTGGATTCCCAACTATATAAGGTTACACCCTGGTTGGGCGCCCGAGAGTTTCTCCTAAGGAATGCAACGTATGATCAAGGCGCCGAGGTACAAGGTTGAGCTGTGGGTGCCCGGGATGGATGAACCTACCCTGGCCATCCACGGCAAGTCTTGGCTTACGATGTGTTCGGCCCGAAGAAAACCCCACTTAGGGTGCAGTCTTGTAACTATAAGCCATATAAGGCATAAAGGACAAGGCTGCAAAAACAACTGGTTGTTGGCAGAACCGGATGGGAAAGTGCTAGTCTTGTATGGACGATGTATAATCCTTGAAGGTGAAACCGGGGGGAGAGATAAGGGCGATACCCTCCATTAGGGAGCTGTGTATCAAAAAATACGGCAAAGTCATGGGACTTTATATTCGCAAGAATATTTAGGCCCGTCATATTGCCGTATCAAAAAAGACGGCAATGTCATGGGACTTTATATTCGCAAGAATATTTAGGCCCGTCATATTGCCGCATAACAGGCCGAAAAGCCTAAAACTAAATGATAAGATGAGATCAATGGGTTTTTGCGATAAGATCAAAAGATGAGATAAATGAAATCAATAATAAGAGGATATAAATCGCAAAGACGACAATGTCATAAGTCTTAAAAAGCAAAGAGAGATTAATCTCACAAAATGGCTTAGATTTATCATATTGTCGCAGATCAAAATAAATGATAAGGCAAGATCAATGGATTATTACATGTGAAAGTAAGAATGTCCTGCGATCTTGTCGCACACAAGTGGCATAATAAGACCTTTAACTAGGAAGGAAAAATAAGACCACAAGAGAGGTTATACCTACAAGCGTATAACAAATTGCTAATGACTTTATATTAGTCTTATTTCATTACAGATCAATAACAAGAGGCAGGTATGGGAATGCATAGAATGGAAATTACAATTTGTCGTAGAAAATAATCGCAAAAAAGAAAGAGAGAAGTACACAAGAAAATAAGACCACTAGAGAGAACACAGATAAACTTGCGAAGATAATTATATTGCAGAAGAAAAAGTGGAGAAAATAACAATGAGATACAATGAGCCAAAAAAATGAGGCACAAACGCTACATCACTTTTACCGCGGCAAAATGAGAATAATACCTTGAAAATTCGCAAGACTATTCATATTTTGATCCATTATTCGCAACACTATTCACGGCATTATTTGTGGCACTATTCGCAGAACTATTTGCGACACTATTCATAATTCGTGACACTATTCGCAGTACTATTTGAGCACTATTTATGATTCGCAGAAATATTCAAAAATTAGCAAGGTTATTCATAATCACGCAGACTCATTCATAAATTCGCAGATTCACCCAGAATTTCGCAGGGATTGTGATTATTTTGCAGAATATGATTATTTTATTAAAGTGATTATCACTTGAGGCAGAGGCAAGATAAGAATAAAGAAGCAATTTAATCATTCAACATTTTCTCAAGGATTCTCCTTCATAGATAAAGAACAGAGGCAATTATGGATTACCAAGAAAATATTTTATGTTCTTTATCTTCTCGGCAAGAATCATTTCCAAAATGGGCAAGAATTCTCACCAAAAATGAAGAAATAATTTCGCATGAATAGAGGCAATATTTTTCATTCAAGAGCGGATACTTCTTATATTTTGAGGATTGAGTACTTCTTATACTTCTTCAAGGATACTTCGCATACTTCATTCTTCATACTTCGTGTACTTCAAAAGATCATACTTCTAATTATCTCTCAAAGCTTCAGAACTTCGCAAAAGAATAGAGGCAGGTATATACTTTTTAAGTTTGGTATTCTTTCGCTAGTTCCTTCGTCAACAAAAATCAGAGACTACTACAACAACGAATTTTTTCTTAAAGATTGATCTTCAAGCAATATTCAAGAAAAAAGAGGCAAAATGTAGGAGAAGAATCTCGCAACAACAACGCTCTTACAAAGATTTCTGCCACACACGGCAAGTGTCGCAGATTGATTATCAAAATGACGCAACAAAGGATAAAATATGAAGAAAGACGTGAAGATTTTATAGAGAAAGCTCACAAGAAATGTAGCAAGAGAAATCCTGCGAGATATTATAGAAACCTGCGAGAAATGACAATGATGTTGCTGCGATATTACCGCAAGAGTTCAGATCCAAAATTAGGGGGAATGTGATCTGTCAATGAGCTGTCATCCACAATGTAAATACCTATATAAAGAAGAGAGCAGGAGAGAGAAAGGGGAGAGATAATTTTAGGAGGAGAGAGAAAGTTATTTTGCAGAGATGGTTTATAGAGAGAGAAAATATAATTTCTTTATCATCTTCTTCCCCAAAACTAGATCTAGAATTCTTCTAAGAACTCCATTAATGGAGATTGTAAATGTAAATTAATATAGTTACAAATTATTATAGTGAAGATCCGTGGATGTAGATCACATTGATCGAACCAGTAAAAATCTTGGTGTTTATTTATAATTTGTGTATTTTTATCACCATTTTTATATGTAGATCTAGGAATTGTTATCAAGATTTTATAAGGGGTGTGTTGTAGGAAATCCTGCAACTACAGGTGGTTAATTATTTTCTGACATTTCCGTTTGTGTTGACATTCTCGTATGTGTTTCCCCGACCATACTCAGTTGTTACTTTTATGATATGTTTTTGTTTGTCTGCATAAAATGATTTAACTGGTTAGCGCAAATTTTATTTATGTCGAACACACTCAACAAGGAGGGTCATTGGGCCCAATTCCATGTCCCAATTGAGGTATATCATCACCGTCATTTTGATCTAGTGGTAAGGTATTTGGTCATTGCTAAAATATATTGGCCCGATATCCCAAGGAGTTATCAATTAACTGCCTTGGGAAAGTGATTTCGGCCATTTGCTATGGGAGAAATATTATATGCTCGACTGTCGAGTACTCATCCCTTGACAATCAGCCACTGGATTCCAACTACCAGGGCCCTTAGATTACCTCGGCACTTGCACACTTCCATCGCCCCGAGTTCGAATAGCCCATCGAGTGTAAGTCTCCCCGGCACTTACACAATGCCATCGCCCCGGGTTTAAAATGACCATTTGAGTGTAAGTCACCTCGCTACTTGCACACTGCCATCACCCCGAGTACAAATGACCATTAGACGTAATTGTCGTATTCCCAACCTCACGTGGATTTTTAAGGAAATAAATGATAGAATATCATACCTACCTACACACCTCTCATGGGTGATATTACTTCAATAGCATAGCGTTCCACGGCTACGGTTCGGGTGTTCCATATGGCTTCAATATCTTATAGGCCCCTTCGCCAACCTTTTTGACAATAATATATGGTCTGCCCCACCGTGTCGCCAATTTTCTGCCTTTCTTATCACGCTCAAAGATGGGTAGTTCCTTCAACACCAATTGCCCGGGTTAAAATTCTCTCGGTCTAACTCGTTTGTTGTATTCACGTAGTAATCTCCGTTGGTAATTTTCCATCTTTTGTAGGGCCATTTCTCTTGTTTCTTCCAAATCATCGAGCTTGGACAAGATAAGATTTTCCGAGATGTTCCATCTCCACGCTTCGATCCTTGTTGTAGGTATCATTACCTCTGTTGGAAGGATGGCTTTTGTCCCGTATGTTATCATGAAGGGCGATAAGTCGGTTGCCTCCCTGCGGGTAGTCTTGTAGGCCCATAAAACATTGTAGAGCTCCTCACTCCATACTCCCCGCCCAACTTTTTCTTTAGATTGTCGCCTATAGTTTTATTTGTGTTATCAGATTGCCCATTACTTTGGGGGTAAAGGGGTGTTGCCTTGCTTTTCCGGATGTTGTAGGTGTTGAATAACATGTCGATATTCTTGCCCTGTGATGCGTGTCATAACCAAAACAAATTAATTAATGTTTCACTACCTAATTAATAAGTAATATAGGGTAGTCAAGATCGAACCCACGAGGAGCAAGAGATTATTAGTTGTAAAATTGTCACAAAAGGGGGTATTGGTTGTAAAATTTATAAAGCAAAAGAAATAAACAAAGTGTAAGTTGAATTCAATAAGAGAGAATAGATCAAGGAATCCTTCTTCGCTGCAAAACAATGATTAAAGTTATGTTCTTTTCCACTTGTTATTAGTCATAGATTATCACCAACCGTAGGTATAGCAGCTAGATCAGTGCTAACCCCAAAATCCCTTATTTCACCGGATACGGAAGTTCTCGACTACCGGATTTTATTCACCAAACCACCTAGTAGTAGATAACCCAAGATGTAATTTAGTTAAACGCATTAAGATTCATGAATTTATTAGGTTGATATTAGTAGTTAAACTCTTAGATCAAGGTCCACTTGCTAACGTTGTTTTTACACACAATTGCTCCACGGAATCCTTCCGCAAGGTCTTGTGTTTTCTACTTATGTAAATAGTCAAGAAACGATTACTTATCTCCTAACTTTCACTAGATTTAGATTAATTAACAAATCAATTTAGTTGGCCACCCAAACGACCTATCAATCAAGCATAAACACTAATATTAGTAAAAACAAACGACAATCATATGAAAAACTTCAAAGTAGAATAGAAACAAAACTCAAACCATATATTAAGAACTAGGAATTCATCCTCAATCAATAAGAAAATTAGCTACTCATAATTTGGAGTTCACACAATAATAATAATAATAATAAAGGAAGAAAGAAAGAAAAACTTATTGAAAAGATGATGGTTGCTCCTTCCTCCAATCCTTGTGCACTTTAACTCCTTCTCCAAAGTAGATGTGTGTAAAAGTTGTAGAGAACTCCTCTATTTATAGGCTTCAATACTCTCCATGTCTTTGTAGGAAAAGAATCCTCATTCCAAAAGAACACCACTTTCCCAATTTGAGCCATATTCAATTTCTAGTCCAATTCTCCAAAACTTCCAAGTTTTTATCCAATTCCCAATTCTAAGTCTTCACACACATGAGAGAAGTCCACCCAAAATTCTGCATTTTTGGTCACCGGAAAACTGTGTTTTTGACCGGAAATTGGCCGAAATTCGTCACCGCCGGCCACCTGAAAAGTCTCTCCGTCAAGGGAATATTCTGTCAGTCCACCATTGGGACTAACGGTTAAAGGAGTCAAACGTCAGTCAACTGTTAGTCAGCTGTTAGTCAAGGAGACTGAGTTTAGAACCGAGTCAGCTGCTGAGTCAGAGCTAACTCGGCTGACTGGTTTAAGTTTCCATGGCATAAGTTCTCTCCAGCCATGATGGCTGAGTCTCCTGCACACTTCCAACAAATCAGCTGCAGAACCATTTAGATCCATGCTTAAAGCACCTTGATTTTTAGTTCCTGCTCCTCATTCAACTGCCATTCAAACTAAGGCATTGCACCCACACTTCCCCATTCCTGCCACATAACCTAAACCATTGCAGTACAGCTTCATTGACCAATCATCATTCAATCTCTGTAACACAGCACAGCCCATTCTCAGTCACAGATAACTCTCAGTTCTTCTCCACCAACTGCTGCAACATAACAAAATCCACCTGCAATCTTGACCATCACCATAACTTGAGCTGCAATATCATCTCAGTCCAACAACAAAAGCAACACTCTATTAACTGCAATACCACTTCTCCATTCAACCTACCCCACCTTGAACTAGACACAGCAACTGCATCTCTTCTTGTCTCCAACTCTGACTACCAGCTTCTCATTATTCTGCTCAGTGCCATTTCCTCCAACTACACTCTCATGATCTTAAACTTCTCCCTGGTAAACCACCAGGACCACCTAACCCTTAAATCTCCAACTAGCCCTTGAAATCTCCATTGACAGACCACTTCCAGCTCCAACCTCATTGCACTTTTCTTACCACCAGACTGCAGTTTCACAAACCCTCAAATCTCAAGAACCTCCACTATTGCCATCAAAATTCAAACTAAATCCACCTTCTTTGTCACAAAACCAATTCCATACAACTCAAGTCCACCATTCCATCATTGATGGCAAACTCCCTTGCATTCACAACATTCTGCTACTTATAAGCACACCCCCCTGTCAATTATCTCTGAACTGCAGCTTCCATTTCAAGACACCATCAAACTGTCTCTATTATAGCTCAAGCTGATAATCCTGCAATCCATTCACTCCTATAGCTTTTGTAGCAGCTGTAGTATCTGCAAGTCATGATTCCAAGCCAACCCATGTCTTCTAAATTAACAACACAGCAACAGAACCCATTTAACAATCCTAGGCATACATCTAGGCAGCTTCTTCATTCTATCATCTTTTCCATCTTTATTATGCAAAACCAACACCAGTTTCCAATCACCAGTTCTTACATCATGAGCTCAACAGCATCATTCCAATTCAATTGATCTCACCATTTAATTCATCTTCCCTGATTTCTCCGATTCGCATCAACACCATCGGAATCAAACCCCTCTTTAATCTTCAATTCATGGCATCACTCGAACCCTTGGCAGCAAAACCCTAAGTTTCCAGTTCTCTAACAACCTGTTATTCTTCTCGATCTTGGCTCTACTTCTCAGTAACCTGCGGTACCTATTCTTCAATCTCGCCAAACCCTTAATCATCCACAGTTGTAGCAACAACGAACCCTAACTGTTCCTACCATCTTTGCTTCAACGACGCCTTCAATCCATCTCAATTTCATGTTCTCATGGTTGTTACTCGGACAACAACAGCTCAAGCACAGCCGCTATTCTTCTTAATTTCTGACCATCTGAATGAGTGAACGAGAATGTCTTCTAGTTTTTAGGGTTAAGTCAATAATTGGTGTAGATTTAAACGCCCAAAATAAGAACCACCCAAATTTGGTGCTAACAACCACATATCTTCTGGATAAGGGCTACCCAGTGCTGATATCATCCTTAAGTAAATGATAAGGGATAACCTAGATGGCAACCCCTTAACCATAACTTGGCTCCAGATAGTGCTCGCCCTATGAAATGACAATTCTTCCCTTTGTTACTCAAATCAGGTGATTTCTCCTTCTTTTCGTCTGTGAGACTCCAGAGTACCTAATAACTCAAAAACACACGTAAAATACATAATTTACAAGAAAAATAGCAAATAAAGCATAAACTCTTAGATAGTAAATTAGGTGTATTCTACACCTATCAAATTCCCCCACACTTAGACTTTGCTAGTCCTCGAGCAAATCAAAACTAAAACTTACAACTTCAAAGCGTTCCAGCATCCCAAGCATCCTAAGAGCTATGAGGACATAGAGTTTCTGCATGCTAGTAATAAGAAGTTAGAAATACTAAAGAACATATTCTCATTCTTAAATGTTGAGTGAGAAATAACCACACCATAATGAGAAAACACGTGTTTGAGAAACGATCAATAAGCATTTCGCCTCGACTTCTACCTCACCAAAAAGAGTTTTATGATAATTTCACTCAAAAAGACGGCTTTTTTATGGGTCTCACTTGTGTGCAGGTAGGAATTAAGAGAGAATTCCTGCAACACGTTGAATGGTGGGAAGGATAACTTCCGAAATTTTGAAAAACCCACATCTTTTAACATTTTGAAAAACCATTTCTAACGATCTCTAAGAAAGGAAATCAACCACTTATATCGAGGATGAGATTACTTACTTACCTTCACATCCGATTGCCAATTATGATAACACCACTCTCACGGAATCCAATAGAAACGTCTTCCGCTCCTTGTCTTCATCTTCTTGGTCTTCGGCTTCAACTATTGGTGATAAACACTTTAGCTTCATAGATCCTTAACAATTTGTAACCTTTTTCCTTAACTCCTTGTCGCTTGAAACTTCCTTATAGATTTTCCTTCCCCACGGCTTATTCAAAACAAAACAATAATAGATATTTCTCTTGTCTCATATATATATATATATATTTTTTTTTTTTTTTTTTTTTTTTTAGACAAGAGAAACACAATACAAATCAAAGTGAAAAATAAAATAAACCATGGTCGTGGAAAAGTACTTTACCGCTTGATTCTTCACAACTTGTATCGTCTCGAAATCATAAACTTCAATAATTCTCACCTTTTCTTTTCTTCGCTCTTGTAAATAAGTCTTAATACTTGGATATAGAATTACCTCATTGCATTTTAAGTCTTCAACATGTATGTAAAATATGCTCATTGTATGCTGCTTTACTTGGATATAAAATTTGCTCTTTTTCTTGTTCTATTGTTGCATGCAAACCTTGAACCTTTTCAACTTTCCTTGTAGATTTTGATGTCGCTCCTTGTTGATAATTGTGATGTTTCTATGGACCCATTGTTGTCGAGAGAGATAATGGTGCTAACTGCAAATCGAACTAAAAGAAGGAGGCTTTCATCTATAGACGTCACCATTATGATTGACACAAATTAGCACTCAAGAGATCAAAATAGTGCTGAAATTGGTGTGAAATTGGGTAGCTCACCATTCTACCCGGAATTAACGTACGGTGACACACACTCAAAAGAAGCTCTTTAGTAAAGGAAGAAATTTTGGTCGGTGCCTCACATGATATGAAAATGGGTAGTCTCCACTAATGATTGATCAGCAACTCTAATAACGCACTTCTCCCTGCACCAAATTTGCATCACCGGCATGATTAAATCCATTATTTAACACTCTAACAAGCAATAAATCGAACGTAGTTCCCTAACATTTCCAAATTCAATTATGTCGGTCAGAATTCTCTATGTAATCATACCTAGAAGTATGCTAGTGACTCTAAAATCTCTAAAAGTTGAAAGTTTTATGCAAAAAAATTTCTCTTTTTTTTTATATGCAAAAATATATGCTTAGCCACTCCCCCACACTTAAACCTTACATTGTCCTCAATGTAATTGAATCATCCAAGTAAAGTCAAGGTGGGAAATCCTAATATGATATGGAACAAGAAAAATAAACACACAAAACAAAAAGCAAATAAAAACTAAAGGATAAGAAATACAAAACCGGTGGGTTGCCTCCCACTTAGCGCTTGTTTTAAAGTCGACGGCTCGACATAGGTCTTGCTTCACATTACTCCTCTAGAGGGATCAAATCTTCAAATGGAAGTTCATCCACATTCACATAGGCGATGTTCTCATAGTATGGCTTCAATCTATGGCCGTTGACTTTGGAAACCGAATTGTCTCTAAGACTAGTAATTTCAATTGCACCATAAGGAAAAACATTAGTAACAACATATGGTCCAATCCAACGGGACCTTAATTTTCCAGGAAATAGTTTAAGGCGAGAATGAAATAAAAGGACTTTTTGCCCCACAACAAAAATTTTCCGAGAAATCATCTTGTCATGAAAAAGCTTAGTCTTTTCCTTGTAAATCCGGGCACTCTCGTAAGCATCATTACGTATCTCCTCTAGCTCATTTAGTTGCAACTTTCTTTGTTTCCCCGCTTCATCATACTCCATGTTGAATTTCTTTATCGCCCAATAAGCCTTATGTTCAAGTTCAACCGGAAGATGACAAGCTTTGCCATAAACCAACCGATATGGAGACATACCAATCGGTATTTTGTACACCGTTCTATACGCCCAAAGTGCCTCATTGAGCTTAAAGCTCCAATCTTTCCTTGTCGTATTCACCATTTTCTCAAGAATGGACTTGATTTCACGGTTTGAAATTTCAGCTTGTCCACTAGATTGTGGATGGTAAGGCATACCAATCTTGTGTGTTATGTTGTACTTATTGAGGAGAGCGTGAAAAGACTTCTTGAAATGCGATCCTCCATCGCTTATCACCACTCTTGGTGTGCCGTGCCTAGTGAATATGTTTTCTCTTACAAAATCACAAACAACTTGAGAATCATTAGTTTTGGTGGCTCTAGCCTCCACCCATTTAGAAACATAATCTATGACAAGAAGTATATAAAAATTTCCATTCGAATTGACAAAAGGGCCCATAAAATCAATTCCCCACATATCAAAAATCTCTACGGCGAGAATTGGTGTGAGTGGCATTTGATTTCGAGCACCTAGATTGCCCGTTCTTTGACATCTATCACACGATTTACAAAAAACATATGAATCTTCAAACAAGGTGGGCCAATAAAATCTACTTTCAAGAACTTTGAGAGCGGTACATTTAGAACCAAAATGGCCACCACATGCAAAAGTATGACAAAATGAGAGAATAGATTGAAATTCGGAGTTAGGTACGCACCTTCGTATGATTTGATCAACGCCATATTTCCATAAGTATGGTTTATCCCACACATATTGCTTGGTTATCTTCTTAAGCTTTATCTTTTGGAAGTTAGACATTGTGCTAGGTACCTTTCTTGTCACCAAATAATTCACTATATCCGCATACCAAGGTGTTGATTCTTCCAAGGAGAAAAGTTGTTCGTCCGGAAAATGGTCTTGTAATGGAAGTTCTTCTTGAGACATAACAAGTCTACTAAGATGATCCGCAACGGTATTGTCCACACCTTTCTTATCTCGAATTTCTATGTCGAACTCTTGTAGTAATAAGATCCATCGGATTAGTCTTGGCTTAGCTTCTTTCTTCTTTATTAAGTATCTAAGTGCTGCATAATCGGAATACACAATAACCTTTGTACCCACCAAGTATGATCGAAATTTTTCCAATGCAAACACTATAGCCAATAACTCCTTTTCCGTGGTAGAATAGTTGATTTGTGCATCATTGAGGGTCCTAGATGCATAATAGATAACATGGGACAACTTTTCCACTCTTTGACCCAAAACGGCTCCAACCGCATAATCACTAGCATCACACATTAGTTCAAATGGAAGATTCCAATCCGGTGACTTAATAATTGGCTCACTTGTCAACATTGCCTTCAATTTGTCAAAAGCATCCTTGCATTCCTTGTTTAAGTCAAAAGGTACCTCCTTTTGTAGTAACTTGCACATCTGCATGGAGATTTTGGAGAAATCCTTGATAAACCGCCTATAGAAACCTGCATGGCCAAGAAAAGAACGAACTTCCCTCACCGAAGTGGGATATTGTAAGTTTCTTATTAAATCTATCTTTGACTTGTCCACTTCGAGCCCTTGAGAGGACACAATGTGACCAAGTACTATGCCATGGTTTACCATAAAATGACATTTCTCCCAGTTAAGAACAAGGTTAGTGTCTATGCATCGTTTAAGAACTAGTTCAAGGTTGTCTAAACAAATATCAAAAGAATTGACATAAACACTAAAGTCGTCCATAAATAGCTCGATAATGCGCTCCACGTAATCCGAGAAAATGTTTACCATGCATCTTTGGAAAGTAGCCGGTGCATTGCAAAGACCAAACGACATCCGTCTATACGCAAACGTTCCAAACGGACAAGTAAAAGTGGTCTTCTATTGGTCCTCCGGTGCAATAACAAGTTGATTGTATCCCGAATAACCATCCAAGAAACAATAATAAGAATTCTCCGCTAACCGCTCTAAAATTTGATCAATGAAAGGTAAAGGAAAGTGATCCTTTCGAGTTGCGGAATTAAGATTTATATAATCAATGCACACTCTCCAACCGGTTTGAACTCTTGTAGGAACAAGTTCATCGTCTTGATTTCGAACAACCGTAACACCGGACTTCTTTGGCACCACTTTTACCGGACTAACCCATTTGCTATCGGAAATTGGGTAAATCACCCCCACACTTAGCAATTTGAGTATCTCTTTCTTCATAACCTCCATCATGGGAGGATTAAGCCTACGTTGAGCATCACGTACCGGCTTCACGTTCTCTTCCATTAGAATCCTATGCATGCATATGAATGGAATAATGCCCTTGATATCCGCAATTGTCCACCCAATAGCCGTTTTGTGCTCTTTCAAGACTCTAAGCAAACGTTCTTCTTGTACCAGTGTGAGGTTCTTTGAAATAATCACCGGAAGCTCATCTCCATCTCCCAAATATGCATACTTCAAATGGTCCGGAAGTGGCTTCAACTCTAGTTTAGGTTCCTTCTCAATAGATGGTACAAGTAATTCTTCATTCACGGGTAAAGAAATATAGGAAACATTACCCTTAGCTTATTGTAATGCCGTCAAGGTACCACACGTCTCCACCAATTCCGTGGAAATTTCAACATCCAAGTTAGACACGCCGTGGACGTCCAATTCAATGCTCTTTTGCAACACCACATCAAGTTCATCCTCTCGATTCAATTCCACCATTTGTTGCGCTAATGAACTAACCACATCAATAGAGTAAACGGAATGCACATCACTTGGGTAGCGCATGGCTTCAAATATGTTGAAGTGGATTACATCCTTGTCGAATTCCATAGTGAGTGTACCCTTGTCCACATCAATATTCGTCTTCGCAGTCTTCATAAATGGCCTCCCAAGAAGTAGAGAAGTAGATGAACGATTCTCATTGTTGTCCATATCCACCACAAAGAAATCCACCTGAAAAATTAACTCATTCACTTGCACCAGAACGTCTTCTACAAGTCCCTTTGGATAGATGTTAGACTTATTTTCTAGTTGGATAACAACTCTTGTCTCTTTCAACGGGCCAAGATTCAAGGAGTCATATATATCGGCCGAAATCACACTAATGGAAGCTCCCAAATCAAGTAAAGCATGTTCAAACCTTTTTTACCAATAGTAATTGGCACCGTGAAACCACCGGGTTCCGTGCACTTTGTAGGCATCTTCTTCAAAAGCATAGCCGACGCACTTTCGCCAACTTTAGTAATTTCATTATCAAGCAACCTATCCTTCTTTGTGCATAATTCCTTCATGAACTTAGCATACCTTGGCATTGTCTTGATGGCCTCGATTAATGGAATGTTGATTTCTATCTTCTTGAAGATATCCATGAGTACCTTATCTTGAGATTCCTTCTTGGACTTAGCAAAACGACTAGGAAAAGGTGGTGGAGTAGTAAAAGTAGGAACCGGTTCCTTGTATTGGGCGGTTGGTGTTGAAGTCTCCCTTGGTTCGACATCCTCCTTCTCTTTGACTACCTCTTCACTAGATTCTTCATGACGAGTTGGACTCTCCACTTGTCTTCCACTTCTTAAAGTAACCGCACTAACATTCTCTCTTGGATTAAAAATGGGTTGCGAAGGAAGCTTTGTGGATGCTTGAGCTTTCATTAAGTTCATATCGGTCGCCAATTGTCCCATTTGAGTTTGTAAATCCTTGATTGCCGAATCGGTCTTTTGTTGGGTTTGTTGTAACATAGAAGTGAGACCTTGCATGCTTTGCATTATCACATTCAACTTGTCATTATTCGAAGAATCTTGCTCCTTGACTTGTTGTGGTTGGAATTGTTGTTGTTGAGGTTGGAAACGTGATTGTTGGAATCCACCTTATTGTGCATATGGATTAGGAGCCGCCGCTTGCTTGTTTGCATATCTAAAGTTGGGATGATCCTTCCAACTGGGATTGTAAGTATTGGAATATGGATCATACCTTGGACTTGGATTTGGATATAAAGCATTTACTTGTTCGGTTTCATCATCCGGAATAATTACCGCGGCCAATCGTTGTACTACCCTCTCTATGTTGTTTAACCGTTGATCGGATTGTGAAGACGAGTCACTAACATCATGCACCAACTTAACCATTGAATAACCTCTTGCATAGAATTGTTGCGAGTTTTCCACCATATTTTCAATCAACTCGGTAGTTTCGGCCACCGTCTTGTTCACTAGTGCACCACCACCGGCGGCGTCAAGAAGATATCTATCAGTTGTTTGGAGACCTTCATAGAAGTATTGGATTATCATGGCGCCACTAAATTTATGGTGTGGAAAACTTGCCACCAATCTCTTGTATCGATCCCAACATTCATATAATTACTCTCCCACATGTTGCTTTATCCCACAAATTTCTTTGCGAATTTGAGTAGCCTTTGATGCGGGAAAATATCTCTCGAGGAAAAATTTCTTCATCCCATTCCATGTTGTGATACTTCCGGAAGGCAAATAGTATAACCATTCCTTAGCATTGCCCGCTAAAGAGAACGGAAAAGCTTTCAACATTGCTCCATCCGCATTAGTATTCGGTGGAATCATGGTCGTGACTATGGTGTTGAAGTCCATAAGATGTTTGTTTGGGTCTTCATTCACCATTCCATGGAACTTTTGTAATTCTCTAATCAACCCCGGCTTGATCTCGAAAGTTGAATTAGTTTGGATACACCATTGTTGTGTATCAAGCTTGTGAGAAGCTAGGTCTTTGAGTGTACGATCACCCATTTCTTCTTCTTCTATGTCCGAATCTGCGAATTCACTTAATGTAGAACGAGGAAGCGGAGTGTTAACCGCTCGAATAAAGTCCTTTAGTTGAGTGCCGGATCGAAGACGTATTCTAATTGGACTCAGTATTCCCCCTTGAAGCATTTACCAAAGATATAGTACCTAAAACAAGGTTCACAAAACTAAGTTAGATACAATATAGAATCTAACAAAGCAAGAATAAAGCAAAAAGAAAAATAAAAACAACTAAAATCGCTCGTTGCTCCCCGGCAACGGCGCCAAAATTTGATGCGTTTCGTAACCACAACAAATTAATTAATGTTTCACTACCTAATTAATAAGTAATATAGGGTAGTCAAGATCGATCCCACGAGGAGCAAGAGATTATTAGTTGTAAAATTGTCACAAAAGGGGGTATTGGTTGTAAAATTTATAAAGCAAAAGAAATAAACAAAGTGTAAGTTGAATTCAATAAGAAAGAATAGATCAAGGAATCCTTCTTCTCTGCAAAACAATGATTAAAGTTATGTTCTTTTCCACTTGTTATTAGTCATAGATTATCACCAACCGTAGGTATAGCAGCTAGATCAGTGCTAACCCCAAAATCCCTTATTTCACCGGATACGGAAGTTCTCGACTACCGGATTTTATTCACCAAACCACCTAGTAGTAGATCACCCAAGATGTAATTTAGTTAAACGCATTAAGATTCATGAATTTATTAGGTTGATATTAGTAGTTAAACTCTTAGATCAAGGTCCACTTGCTAACGTTGTTTTTACACACAATTGCTCCACGGAATCCCTCCGCAAGGTCTTGTGTTTTCTACTTATGTAAATAGTCAAGAAACGATTACTTATCCCCTAACTTTCACTAGCTTTAGATTAATTAACAAATCAATTTAGTTGGCCACCCAAACGACCTATCAATCAAGCATAAACACTAATATTAGTAAAAACAAACGACAATCATATGAAAAACTTCAAAGTAGAATAGAAACAAAACTCAAACCATATATTAAGAACTAGGAATTCATCCTCAATCAATAAAAAAATTAGCTACTCATAATTTGGAGTTCACACAATAATAATAATAATAATAAAGGAAGAAAGAAAGAAAAACTTATTGAAAAGATGATGGTTGCTCCTTCCTCCAATCCTTGTGCACTTTAACTCCTTCTCCAAAGTAGATGTGTGTAAAAGTTGTAGAGAACTCCTCTATTTATAGGCTTCAATACTCTCCATGTCTTTGTAGGAAAAGAATCCTCATTCCAAAAGAACACCACTTTCCCAATTTGATCAATATTCCAATTTCTAGTCCAATTCTCCAAAACTTCCAAGTTTCCATCCAATTCCCAATTCTAAGTCTTCACACACATGAGAGAAGTCCACCCAAAATTCTGCATTTTTGGTCACCGGAAAACTGTGTTTTTGACCGGAAATTGGCCGGAATTCGTCACCGCCGGCCACCTGAAAAGTCTCTCCGTCAAGGGAATATTCCGTCAGTCCACCATTAGGACTAACGGTAAAAGGAGTCAAACGTCAGTCAGTTGTTAGTTAAGGAGACTGAGTTTAGAACCGAGTCAGCTGTTGAGTTAGAGCTAACTCGGCTGACTGGTTTAAGTTGCCATGGCATAAGTTCTCTCCAGCCATGATGGCTGAGTCTCCTGCACACTGCCAACAAATCAGCTGCAGAACCATTTAGATCCATGCTTAAAGCACCTTGAGTTTTAGTTCCTGCTCCTCATTCAACTGTCATTCAAACCAAGGCATTGCACCCACACTTCCCCATTCCTGCCACATAACCTAAACCATTGTATTACAGCTTCATTGACCAATCATCATTCAATCTCTGTAACACAGCACAACCCATTCTCAGTCACAGATAACTCTCAGTTCTTCTCCACCAACTGCTGCAACATAACATAATCCACCTGCAATCTTGACCATCACCATAACTTGAGCTGCAATATCATCTCAGTCCAACAACAGAAGCAACACTCTATTAACTGCAATACCACTTCTCCATTCAACCTTCCCCACCTTGAACTAGACACAAGAATCGCATCTCTTCTTGTCTCCAACTCTGACTACCAGCTTCTCATTATTCTGCTCAGTGCCATTTCCTCCAACTACACTCTCATGATCTTCAACTTATCCCTGGTAAACCACCAGGACCACCTAACCCTTAAATCTCCAACTAGCCCTTGAAATCTCCCTTGCCAGACCACTTCCAGCTCCAACCTCATTTTACTTTTCTTACCACCAGACTGCAGTTTCACAAACCCTCAAATCTCAAGCACCTCCACTATTGCTATCAAAATTCAAACCGAATCCACCTTCTTTGTCACAAAACCAATTCCAACCAACTCAAGTCCACTATTCCATCATTGCTGGCAAACTCCCTTGCATTCACAACATTCTTCTACTTATAAGCACACCCCCCTGTCAATTATCTCTGAACTGCAGCTTCCATTTCAAGACACCATCAAACTGTCTCTGTTATAGCTCAAGCTGATAATCCTGCAATCCATTCACTCCTATAGCTTTTATAGCAGCTGTAGTAGCTGCAAGTCATGATTCCAAGACAACCCATGTCTTCTAAATTAACAACACATCAACAGAACCCATTTAACAATCCTAGGAATATATCTAGGCAACTTCTTCATTCTATCATCTTTTCCATCTTTATTCTGCAAAACCAACACCAGTTGCCAATCACCAGTACTTACATCATAAGCTCAACATCATCATTCCAATTCAATTGATCTCACCATTTAATTCATCTTCCCTGATTTCTCTGATTCGTATCCACAACATCGGAATCAAACCCCTCTTTAATCTTCAATTCATGGCATCACTCGAACCCTTGGAAGAAAAACCCTAAGTTTCCAGTTCTCTAACAACCTGTTATTCTTCTCGATCTTGGCTCTGCTTCTCAGTAACCTGCGGTACCTATTCTTCAATCTCGCCAAACCCTTAATCATCCACAGTTGTAGCAACAACGAACCCTAACTGTTTCTACCATCTTTGCTTCAACGACGCCTTCAATCCATCTCAATTTCATGTTCTCTTGGCTGTTACTCGGACAACAACAACTCAAGCACAACCGCTATTCTTCTTAATTTCTGGCCATCTGAATGAGTGAACGAGAATGTCTTCTCGTTTTTAGGGTTAAGTCAATAATTGGTGTAGATTTAAACGCCCAAAATAAGAACCACCCAAATTTGGTGCTAACAACCACATATCTTCTGGATAAGGGCTACCCAGTGCTGATTTCATCCTTGAGTAAATGATAAGGGATACCCTAGATGGCAACCCCTTAACCATAACTTGGCTCCAGATAGTGCTCGCCCTATGAAATGACAATTCTGCCCTTTGTTACTCAAATCGGGTGATTTCTCCTTCTTTTCTTCTGTGCGACTCCAGAGTACCTAATAACTCAAAAACACACGTAAAATACATAATTTACAAGAAAAATAGCAAAGAAAGCATAAACTCTTAGATAGTAAATTAGGTGTATTCTACACCTATCACCCTGCGCCTGTTTTCCGTTATCCGAGATGATTTCCGCTGGTACACCAAAACAACAGATGATGTGTTCCCAAATGAAACAAAAAACGTCCATATCCCTAATGTATCTTAATGGTGCAGCTTCCACCCATTTGGTGAAGTAGTCTGTAGCCACGATAAAATACTTTCTCTACCCCGACCCGACATGTAGGGGTCCTACAATATCGATCCCCCATTTGGCGAAATGCCAGGGGATGATTACTGAGTTCAAGGCTACCGCATGTACATGTATCTTTTTACCGAACTTCTGGCATTCGTCACAGATGAGTGCCATATGCTTTGCATCTTCGTTCATGTAGGGAAAGAAGCTCATTCAGAACTAAGTGCCCCTCTTCTTTGCTTAAACACCTCAAAAACGGGCCTAGGTATGACTTTCTATACAAAACCATTTTGCAATTCATACGCGACTTCTTTGCTTTTGATTTTGTTGATCTCGGGTCGCCCTTTGGGTAACTCTCCCGTCTCCAAATATTGGTGGATGGGTTTGTGCCAATCTTCGACTTCATATTTATCGGTCGTGGTTACCGATACATATGCTCTTGTGTCCACTGTCTCGGGTACAGACGGCATTAAGATTATCATGACTTTGATACCTTAAACACTTGCATCTATTAGCATGGAAGCGATGTACGCCAGTGCGTCCTAGTGTCAATTATATTTCCTGCAGATGTGTCGGAACTTGATGTTTGGTATCTTTCCGATATAAAATTGGGAGAGTTCCTAATATTTATGTAACAAAGGGTCGTGTATAGCGTACTGCCCACTGATATGCTTGATGACTAACTGAGAGTCACTCGTTATCCTTACATCGTGGATTCCCATTTCCACTATTAGACGTAAAGCATGTATTATAGCCTCATAATCTGTGACATTATTTTTTGCCTTAAACTCAAGCCTAAATTATTGGACCATCTTTTTCCCATTTGGTGAGTTGAAGACTAGTCCTAGGTACGACCAATCTTTGTTGGATGACCCGTCTACGGAGACTTCCCATTGTGCCGGGTTACAGGTTTCAAGAAGATCGGATGGATCTTCTTGGTCTTCCCCCATGGCTGGAATAACTTCGACTTCATCCTCGTCGTCCAAAGGAAAATCTACTAGAAAGTCAGCTACTACTTGTGCCTTTACTGTTTTTCTCATCTCATATAAAATGTTGAACTTCTTGATCTGAGCACTCCATTTGGAGATCCGTCCCGACCTAGCTGCACTGTCAAGTACTGATTCTATGGAGGACTTCGTAAGTACTCGAATTCTATGAGTTTGGAAGTATGTTCGAAGCTTTTGTGTTGCAAATACTAAAGCTAGTATCAATTGCTCAATTCTAGTGTAGTTCTTCTCCGTCGGGTTCATAGTTTTGCTTATGAAGTATACAGACTAATACCGCGCTGATGGCATAACTTTTTGCCCCGAGATATAGGTTCAGAACTTTCTCGGGCTCGGGTCTTTGTAATACCGGTAGGCTCGCAAGGTGTTGCTTAATCTTATGAAATTCCTCCTCACACTCCTCGCTCCATTTGAATTTTTCTCTTTTTCTCAGCGTCCCGAAGAATTCTTTACATTTATCCGAGGACCGAGAGATGAATCGCCCTAGCGCTGCCAAGTTTCCATTTAACCATTGTACATCTTTGATTGTCACCGGGGATGGCATTTTCAAAACGGCTCTAATCTTGTCCGGATCGGCTTCTATACCTTTGTCAGTGATTATGTATCCCAGGAATTTACTCGAGGTAACCCAAAAAGTGCACTTGGCCGGGTTCACTCGCATCTTATATTTTCTCATAGTTTGAAAGATTTCACGGAGATCGTCGATGTGGTTGGATGCTTCTTTTCTTTCGACTAACATGTCGTCTACATAAACCTCGATGGTGTTGTGTATTTTATCCTTGAACATGTCCTCCACCAACTTTTGACAAGTGGCGCCAGCGTTCCTCAATCCAAATGGAATTTTAGTGTAACAATATAGACCTCTAGGTGTAAAGAAAGATGTATGCACTTGATCCTCGGGAGTCAGGGGGATTTGATTGTATCCTGAGTACTCGTCCATTAGTGTTATCACCTTGTACCCGACTATGGATTCCACTAGTTGGTCGATACCGGGGAGTGCAAAGTTGTCCTTCGGGAAAGCCTTATTCAAGTCACTGAAGTCAATGCAGATCCTAACCCCCCCCCCCCCCCCGTTCTTCTTGGGGAGTATCACCATGTTAGATATCCACTGCGGGTATTGAGCTTTTCGAATAATCCCTGGCACTTGTAGCTTCTTTAACTCGGCCTCCACCACTGCATGTAGCTCGGGTACGATTATTCTTATCTTTTATCGGATCGGTTTAAATTTGGGGTCTATCCTTAGGTGATGTGAGCATGCTTCCGGGTCAATTCCCTCCATATCGTGCATTTTCCATGTGAATACGTCCATGTGTTCCTTTAACAGAATTACCAGATGCTCTGTTTGTTCATCCAACAATAGAATCCCAATTCTTACCATATTTGGTTCTTCCTCGGTCCCTAAGCCAATCTGTCGGGTAGACTCTAAGGCAGAGAATTTGGGATTTGGTTCATCGAATGTTGTCGCCTGATTTGATTGCTATAAGATCTCTTTCTCGCCCACTTCATAATCCATGATGGCTTGTGAGTGCACCTTCTCCATTTCTTTTCCCGCTCTAATCTCCTTAGCTTTGTTCTTTTCTCAGCGTTGTATCGATCACCTTTCTTCATTTTGTTGGATATCTATCTGTACGCACTATCATGCGACCTGGGTATCACATAGTACCTCCACAACCCCTCTATGGGATCGGAACCTTAATCTTTGATGGTACGTTGATGCCACTCCCTTGATGCCTGGAATCCATGGCCCACCTAGGATTGCCTCATAAGGCGATACGACGTCAACAACACAGAAGGTGGTAAGCGTGTCCAAATACCCTTCTCCATCCGAGACTCTGAGAGTGACTTCTTCTTTTGGTACAGTTACCGTATCATTGAAGCCGTAGATCCGATAAGTTGACGGGATCAAAATATCATCTGATAGTTCCATTCTTTTGAACGTGTCGTAAAAGAGGACCTCGATTGAACTCCCGTTATCCATCAATATTCTTTTGACGCCTGATGTGGTTTTGAAAGTTGTTGTAAAGTGGTAAGAAAGAATGTCGTTCACTCAGACTTATTGAGATTGGTTTAAGACTTAAAAATAAAATATATTCACAAGTTGTCACAGTATAGAGAGGTATTAAGACTCAGGATTCCACCATTAATTACAATCAATTGGTTCATATATTGACTTTTAACAATTATAGCTCTTTTGTGGACTCTAATACTTTGCCAAGGTAGATTTCTAAAATATTAGATGTAAATCACAAGCATGGTATATCAAAAGATCTTACGTCTAAGCATACACCATCAAACGAAATCACAACTAATTAGTGGAAATCATAAATCAATTAAAAATAATGCAAAAAGTCAAAAGAACCAAATATAGTTACCAAACAATTGTGAACTAAGGCTTCTTTCGTCGTCCCAGTGTTGGGGTTTAGCTCTTCATGATGCAAACACACTCAAAATATGGATTCATTACTCAAAGGTGTATTAAAGATGAAAATACAAAGAAAATCAATAAAAACAGATCAAATACAACGTTTATAAGCATTGAAGGTTAACTATTACTAACGATACAAAAGATATAAGACTACAGGAAACGATATTATGTTGTGTCGTGGATAAACCACACTTATCTGCTACTGACTTGGGTCGTCTAATGTTCTTCAGCTTCGTCTTCTTCCTCCTGCTGATGTAGTTTTACAAGTGGTAAGTATAGGGTTTGATTCTCGGACTTTTTTTTAAAGATTTGGTTTTAGACAAAAAGATGGTGATTTTTTATAAAACTTATAAAATAATGGAAATGCTAAAAATGATTTTTGTTTTCAATTAAAAGAGTCTAGGATGTCAAGATTCCATCACTACTACACATACTAAATGATTATAACTATTCCCTATAACATTCTCCCAAAATTACTCAAGACGATTTAGGACAAATAATACGTCTCGGAAAATAAATCTTTTCAAGCAATTATTTTTCTCAAAGAATTAACAATCTTCTTCACTATAAAATGCTATTCTCTAACATAGAATATATAAATCAATTATCAAGCATCATAGGACACATGAAGAAAATTATTACCTTACGAATCAAGAATAAGGACCAAGAGAATTATTATAGAAAATAATCAAAACATTCTAGCACACATAGTAGGATTTCCTCCCTAATCCTAGATAGAAATTTAGCTACTCATAATTAAAAATACTAACCAATAAACAAAGAAGAAGGAATTTAAGAAGAGCATGTAGAAGGGGTGTGGGAAGAGAGGTGTGGGAAGAGAGGTGTGGGAAGAGAGGTGTGTCTTTTGTAAGATGAATTCGATCCCTATTTATAGTAGATGATGCCCGACCCATTTTAATTTTCTTAATTTCTTTTGTTTCGTGCGCTAGGCACTCAACAACAGTGGGTGTTGTTTTTCTTTTCTTTTCACTCCACCCATCAACTTTCTTTTCTTTTTTCCGTCGGCCCATTTTTTCTTTGTCTGCCACTCTATCTTCATGGCCGACTCTTCACGATCACGGACGCAAGATGAACGTCATCTCTCGTCATCACTCGAACTCTTCAGCAGCAGACTACATTCTAAGTTGGTGTCACCGCTGTTAACCATAACGGAAGTACCTTCACCAATCTTGACTCTCTGCCATCTCTTCTCGTTTCCCGCCAGTCTACAGCTCTGAGCATCCAACAGCCGACTTCGTCCCCTGTTCTTAGCAACCAAGCCCGAGCAGCAACACCATCACTGTCCATCTCCGTCTAACGCTTATTCGTCATTGCAAACCGCTTGATGCCGTCTCCATGCATGCAACACCTAAACCGAGCAGCATCATTACTTATCAACGTTCGTAACTCGCTCTCACTACCAACTTCTACTGCCAAATAGGGACACAATATCAACTCTCTGAACTTCTAAAACTCGTCACCTAAACACATTCAGCACTACTTCTCTGTTGATTAACCAACTGCGACAACCAATATTCTTCTTTTTAGCCTTTCAATATTCAGTTCCATGGAGCTGATTCATCTCCATTACCAATCAAAACAACCTCATAATCATCTCCGTTCGCATCTGCAAGTAGTGAGGTTGTTGGTTTGGAAGGACTCGACCTTCAGTTGAGAGAGACAAAGAATAATAACCAGCTACTTTACGTTCTCCCTAGTCATCTTCATCATCCAACTCTCCTCATCACTTTCCTCTTCCGGCCATAATGCCATAATTTTGTTCATCCAACTTCAGCTCCTTCCCAGATTCACCACCATGTTGACTGGTCCAACTTTAACACCACTGCAAATTCAAATCATCCAAAACATGGATACTGACTTTTATTGCTCGTACAAAACCATCGCAGCAATCATTTCCAGCAGCTGCTCAACCATCGACACAAAGCAACACTACCCATTGCTACAATACTTGAATCCATCAGCACCTTAATATCATTGTTCCACAACCATGACCATGGCAGCAAACTCTTCTTCATGAATACACGATCTGCTATTAGACCATCAGTCACCAAACGATCACCCATGCAAAACTGCACGCGGGATTTTCATCATTTTGAATTTTAGCCTCCCCCTAATAGAATACTGGACTGCCTTTAGCAGTTCCCTTTGAACTGACTACCCCTTAACATGAAGGTGTCCCTTAACGTACAGTGAGGGTGCCCCTTAACAAGAGATACCCATTCAACTCGTCGATCCGGAAGACTGACAATTTAATTCCAAGTTCATTCTTATTTTGCCCATAACTTCTTCATACGGACTCCAAATGACTCCGTTCTTTCGCCGTTGTCTTTGCCTTCTCGTCATCTACCCAATGAAAAGAGTTAAATTTGGTCTTTGGCCCTTCTTCTCTCTTAGCTAGCTTCTTTTATTGCATAACTAAGCTCGAATTCACTTCTTTTTGGATTATTCACCTAATAACACACAAATAAGAGAAAACACGCGTAACACACAATAATCTGCAAGAAAACCATCAAATACTAGCATGGAATTAACACCAAATATATGTGAAATATGCACTTATCACCTGCTGCTGCAACTTTCTCTGCAGCGTGATTTCTTCGTACCAGAGCTTCCCCTAAGCTACGTATAGACCCCAAACTTCTCGACCCCCCTTTATAGATCTCGTACCACACTTTTATACACTTCAAGCTATATTATCTCCCAAGTTATCTTCCATTATTCTTTTCTTTTCTTCACGGGAAATAATCCTTCGGGATTGATTTCTTTCCTTAGTTTTTCTTCTCTACGCAGTTTCCCAGCTATCTCTTTCCTTCAAAATTACCTTCATGACGTAACAGAATCCTACAGGGAGTAAATCTTTCCTATAATCCCACGTAACTTCCATACAGAGCCGTAACTTCCCTGTTTCAAGAAAATCTTCCTTCTTCTACGAAAACAAGACTCTTACCAAGCATGTTTGATCATAACAGGCTTAAATCAACCCAGGTCCATGAGAAAATCTGATGAAATCACGGCCAAATCCAATCCAGAAAATATTAACAACCCGTGAAGCTCCACACCTCTGTTTTCCTTTTCCCAGCTTATCTATCCAATTTGGGTCCATTCCAGCACCTATACCTAGCCTGTTTAGGTCTAATAAGCAAACCCAAGAAAAATCAGAGCTTTAGTCTCTTTAAAGCTTCCCAAAAATCGCAACCCTAATTTGTTCTTTACTGTAGCATATTTTCCCGCCGAACTGAATTTTGAATGTTGAAGATGACCTCCCCCTATCCTTTACTGGTCTGCCAATAGTAGTTGCCTTTAAAATGGGATGCCCCTTATCCAACTATGGGGTTCCTTTAGCAATTCCTCTTATTTGCCTTTAGTGATTTTTCTAGGGTATCTCCAACGTATTTCCGGGGTGCCTTTAACACATCTTTTGGGTGCTTTTATTAATTTTCTCCCACGAGTCCAAATGCCACTTTTTGAGCCAATTTCGCCACACATGTTTATTTCTCCAAAAACACCTACAAAGACATAAAATACCAAAATAAGTTCAAAATCGAGTACTAACATTACGAAGAATTGAGACTAATATAGACACATAAATGCATCTATCAAATACCCCCAAACTTATTATTTGCTAGTCCCCAGAAAATCTAATCTACAAAATAAAATCCTAACTCACTGTCGCAGGCATCGTCGATTGCGTTTAGCGTATGCAATAAGCCTTTAAACCCCTAGGTTTCCCTAGTGACCGAGTTATAGTCTCGGGAGGGCTTACAAGAGATATACCCATAAAACCTTTAATTCGTACCCTAGATATCTACGCAGAACCTTGGAAGGCACTAAAGAATCTCCTTAGTTGGCATATTTATTGACTACAGGAGGAAGTACCCTGATGTGAAATTCTAATTGATGTACACGAGTTCGCACTCAAGCATACTAAAATTCATATATAAGTGACAAAGCTCTACTCAGATATTCGTACTATGGACAGCAATATCCGGAGTCAACAAATCACATGGATAGATTAAGATATGGATATAGAAAAACATAGATGGTTTTTATGTTGACTAAGGTGAACAGTGTTTCTCATATCTGTCAGAAGGCCACTGCCAAAATAAACCTATCCTAATGGACTGAGATACTGGTTTGACTAATATCAACACAACTGGCATATACAAGGGAACCATTGGTCGAAAATCTTAATTCTAGATCAACTCGTTTGGCATATACAGGGGAACCAACGGTCGATTTTATTGCACAATAATAAACTTTTTATTAATTTTTTTTAACTGCATGATTTGATATTTTGGATCCAAGCGCATGCTTCTTGTCAGCAGATTACATGATAGTTCCCATGGATCCTGCGTTCCATGCTTGTTTAGGTGATGGAGGCAGGGAGAACACACACATATTGTTATTCCCAAGTGTCTTTTTTTTTTAATTTATTCTGTTTGGTCTAATTGGTCTGGTCTCTTTTTTTCTTTTTCTTTTTCTTTTTCTTAGTAACCCAATCACTATATTTCATCCTAGCAGTGGTAACAACTTGAATCGTGAGCCCCACCTAATCACTTATAAACATATTTTAAAAAGAAAACAAAATAAAAATAGAAGTGAAAAGGACTCAACGAGATATGGCGAAACTACCATGTTATTTCTAACACCTGAGCTATGTAATTTTATGAATAGACTCTTTAGATGTTTCCATCTACTCAGATTGGTTCCTCAACTCCTACAACCAAGATGCTTCCATCCACTTAGATTGGTTAGTGCCATCCTTAATAATCATAAATTACTAGGCTCTGGAGTTTAATAATGCAACTAAAAAGTTTCTCCCATACCCCCAAACTTAAATCTAACATTGTCCTCAATGTTCTAAAGATAAAATTAAAAGCATGAACAAGGAGAAACTGTTACCATTTTAAGCAAAAAGAGTTAAGGAAAGATATTATCGTATCGCATGAATATTGGGTTACCTCCGAAGAAGTGCTAAGTTTAATGTCTTCAGCTAGACATATGAAAGAATTAATTACCTCAGATCATAAAGCAATAACCGAAACAACTGTGGATCATCTGCATCAAAAAGTGTTAACACAGATAAAAGGAAACTGCAACAAACCAAGAATAAACATAGCACACCTTTGCCTAGTTTCTTGTTTAAGAAAACTACATCTAGTTGTGGTTCAGGTTCAGGTTCAATAAAGGGGTCTAAATAAAATATTTTCATGGGTTGCACCTCCTCATAAGTAAGATCCGAAATATCAGGTTCTAAGGTCTGGAAAAATTTAGAAGCACACAATAATAACCTGAATAACTGAGGATCCTCTAATTCAATCAGATTTGACTTACACAGTTGACCACAATGAGAGTTATGGTCATTCTTAATCAAATGTGTCATTTTTATTTTCCCAAAATAATTAGGTTTAGTCTCAGAACTTAATAACTGACACCTTTGGAATTCAAACATTCCCACAACTGGTTGAAAAATATTTGGTGGGAAAACGAAATTAATCTGGGTATCATAGCCTGGGCTAACCACATCAACCAGAGGATGGATTTCTAGCAACTGAACTTTCTTATGGACATGACTAGGTTCAGGAAAACGTGTATGAAGATAATCTTGTAAAATGGTTGAGGCGCATATGTCAAGTCCCAGGTGAGGGACTTTTCTAAGAGTTAAAACACATGGAGAATGATAATCACCCCCAAACTTAGAGTTTTCAGTGTCTCTAGAAAGACTAGTCACAACTTCCTTAATTTCAAGGTTATCAGATTCCTGAAAATGGTCAATTGATTCTTCTAAGTCACGTTCATCCTCACTTATCTCTAAGAGTTATTTTTTTTCTTCTAAGACTATAGCTTTTAAATCATTGGACTCTAAAACAGTATTCTCAGAATAAACTCATTCCTCTAAACCATCATCGGCTTCATAATCAAAAGGAAATTCTACATCATCTAAAGAAGTGGTATCTCTAGTTAAATCCTTGTCCTTTTGAATAGGTGAATAATCATTAAAATTATCGGGATTTGAACCAAAAATAACACTATCATCATAAAGTTCATTTGAAGTAACAAATTCCTGATCACTAATGTTAGATTCTTCATCAACACTATCCTCATCATAATCATCATTATAATAACATGAAAATGGTTGAACCTCATCTAAAGTGGTGTTACCAATTATATCCTCATCATCTTTATTATGCAAATAACTATCCTCATTTTCAAGGGTATTAAACACTATATTGGAAATTAAGATTATTTCGAGCGATTCTTTCTTGTGCCTCTAACTCAAGTCTACGTGTCGACTCATCTAACCTCTCAAGGGCCTGTTCTAAAGAAAGTTCCTTTAATGTTGGATCTAATTTTTCTTTTAACCTCTTGCGGATATCTTCTAAAGAAGGTTCACTCATTGTTACAGTTCTTTCGTCTATAACTAAGCAATTTGTCTCATCTGACTTATTTGTCGACTCAAATAACTTACGTGTAGACTCAATTATCCTATGTGCCTCTTCTAGTCGAGGAGAAGTATAAGAATCTTGCTCGTATGACCGGTATGCATGTGGATAATAATTGGGCTCACCATGGTATGACCCATATTCAAAAGGGCGTTCCCAACCACTATTCACACTATGGTCATAATAAGGATAATGTCCATGTTGCTCAGTCGAATAATCATTTTATTGGCTATTATAATACCAGTTCGACATTTTTATGTGCACGTGCAAATGCAAATGCTGGGGCTGACTATATAGGGTAAGCTCAGGTTACCTTTAGGAATATATACCTACAGTCAAGGACTGGTCATAGGTACAAGGCTAAGGCTTGTGGTGTTTCGGATGATAACTCCCAAAGGGTTCATCGTACTATACCACGTGTTTTCCTACTAATCAGTGCCAGACGATGCAATATGAAGTGCACGTGTGCTTTCGTGTTTTGTGTTTTTTTTTAAATTAACAAATATATACAAATAAATAAACAAAAATAAAAGTTCCAAAAATAAAAGCTAACAAAAATAAATAAATAAAAGTTTGGGATTTTCTGCTCTTTTAGGCAAGTTTAACTTTCCACCTTTAGCTTCCAGCAAAACCTGCACACCAAAAACAAAATACCCAAAGTAAAATCTAATAAAATAAAGAAAATAAACCTAAATATATATATATATATGTAAAACCTAACCTAAAAACAAGTCCGCATCGGTGGCGCCAAAAATTGATGTGGTTTTGAAAGTTGTTATAAAGTGGTAAGAAAGAATGTCGTTCACTCGGACTTATTGAGATTGGTTTAAGACTTAAAAATAAAATATATTCACAAGTTGTCACAGTACCGAGAGGTACTGAGACTCAGGATTCCACCATTAATCACAATCAATTGGTTCATATATTGACTCTTAACAATTATAGCTCTTTTGTGGACTCTATTACTTTGCCAAGGTAGATTTCTAAAATATTAGATGTAAATCACAAGCATGGTATATCAAAAGATCTTATGTCTAAGCATACACCATCAAACGAAATCACAACTAATTAGTGGAAATCATAAATCAATTAAAAATAATGCAAAAAGTAAAAAGAACCAAATATAGTTACCAAACAATTGTGAACTAAGGCTTCTTCCGTCGTCCCAGTGTTGGGGTTTAGCTCTTCATGATGCAAACACGCTCAAAATATGAATTCATTACTCAAAGGTGTATTAAAGATGAAAATACAAAGAAAATCAATAAAAACAGATCAACTACAACGTTTATAAGCGTTGCAGGTTGACTATTACTAACGATACAGAAGATATAAGACTGCTGGAAACGATACTATGTTGTGTCATGGATAAACCACGCATATCTGCGACTGACTTGGGTCATATAATGTTCTTCATCTTCGTCTTCTTCCTCCTGCTGCTGTAACTTTCTCTGCAGCGTGATTTCTTCGTACCAGAGCTTCCCCTAAGCTACGTATAGACCCCAAACTACTCGACCCCCCTTTCTAGAACTCGTACCACACTTTTATATACTTCAAGCTATATTATCTCCCAAGTTATCTTCCAGTATTCCTTTCTTTTCTTCACGGGAAATAATCCTTCGGGATTGATTTCTTTCCTTAGTTTTTCTTCTCTACGCAGTTTTCCAGCTATCTCTTTCCTTCAAAATTACCTTCATGACGTAACAGAATCCTACAGGGAATAAATCTTTCCTATAATCCCACGTAACTTCCATACAGAGCCGTAACTTCCCTGTTTCAATAAAATCTTCCTTTTTCTGGGAAAACAAGACTCTTACCAAGCATGTTTGATCCTGACATGCTTAAATCAACCCAGGTCCATGAGAAAATCCGATGAAATCACGGCCAAATCCAATCCATAAAATCTTAACAACCCGTGAAGCTCCACACCTCAGTTTTCCTTCTTCCGGCTTATCTAGCCAATTTGGGTGCATTCCAACACCTAAACCTAGCCTGTTTAGGTCTAATAAGCAAACCCAAGAAAAATCAGAGCTTTAGTCTCTTTAAAACTTCCCAAAAATCGCAACCCTAATTTGTTCTATATTGTAGCATATTTTCCCGCCAGAACTGAATTTTGAATGTTGAAGATGACCTCCCCCTATCCTTTATGGGTCTGCCAATAGTAGTTGCCTTTAAAATGGGATGCCCATTATCCAACTGTGGGGTGCCTTTAGTAATTCTTCTTATTTGCCTTTAGTGATTTTTCTAGGGTGTCTCCAACGTCTTTCCGGGGTGCCTTTAACACATATTTTGGGTGCTTTTAGTAATTTTCTCCCACGAGTCCAAATACCACTTTTTGAGCCAATTTCGCCACATATGTTTATTTCTCCAAAAACACCTACAAAGACATAAAATACCAAAATAAGTGCAAAATCGAGTACTAACATTACAAAGAATTGAGACTAATATAGACACATAAATGCGTCTATCAACGCCCCATTCTTCAATGAGTAAGGTATCACCAGAGGATCTCCATGTGCTTGACCGTTCGACGGGACATCTTTTGTTGTAAAGGTGATCGGTTGGATCATCCCGGGTTCCATAGGCAAAGTTTTGGCTACACTGAAGATCTCTTTTCCTGCTCGATCCCTTTTATGGATTCTTGAAGTAATGCCAGTACCTAGGTCGAACCCTTGAGTCGCCGAGTGCGAGATAGTATTGCAGACGAATTGGGTTCCGCGGTCGATCCTCACTTGATGCAGGGGAACGTCGGGCTGAGTAGGTGTCGGCGTTATCTTGACAAAGTGTCGCAAGTACCCATCTCGGATCAAATGCTAGAAAATGTATTTTACCTCTCGACAATCGTTAGTTGAGTGGCCTCGGTACTGATGGTAATGGAAAAACTCAGGATGGTTTCTTGTCTCATCAAACTGGATTCCCCTAGTCTTCGGGTATCTGATGTTGTTTCTCTTTTATACTTCCGTGAATACTTCTTCCAATGGTGCATTTAAAGGCGTGTAAGCTCTTGGTTCATGACGAGGCTTCTTTCCTTTCTCGACCCACTCCTTCTTGCCCGAGCCTTGATGTGGTGCACTGGGCCTATTTTCTGATCGCTTTGGATCTCCTCGAGGAGCCGCCTCGACTTTTGTACTGGCTTCTTGTACTACCCTTGCCCCCACTTGTATTTCTTCCAACGCGATGTAGTGTTCTTGCATTTTCCTTATTTCCCTCAACGTGTGTGGCTTCTCAATGTACATCGCTATCAAAATGGGGTCGGACTTTCCCAATGAATTTTCAAACCCTAAAATCTGTTGGTCGACTGGTACCTTTCCGATATCGGTACATAGCTTCATTTATCTGTATTTTAGGGACCGTAATGGATCTCTGAACCTTCATGCCAGCGGGAATAGCTTATTGATCCTTAGCCGAGCAATATTATTATTTATATAGGTTTCAAGAAACATTTCTACTAAGACATCATAGTTTTCTACTAAGGTAATAACCATATCATTTTTCGTCCATTGTAGTAAAGACATGTTGTACATCTTGATATGCTCTCCTGCATCGCCGGTACCGTTGAATCTGGATGGGAAAGTAGGTACTATACACTTTGGGGGGAACGGAGTTCGTTCTAGTTCCTTGGTGAACGGAGGTTTTTGTGCTTCACTGATCACTTCCGCCAACTTGTCCTCCTCGACGCCTCCCGTCAATTTCCTGACCATATTCTCAAGCTGCTTAAGTTTTTCCATAGTTGTCGCGTCAGGCCTCCCATCTTGCACTTCTTTCTCGGTCGAGGAGTCCTCGGGAGGACCATACCCGCCCCTTGTACGTTTAGGATCGGGTATACGTTCTCGGTAGGGAGGTGGAGTTTGAGTATGTCCATATCGGTTGTGGTTGATGGAGGCTCCTCGTCTCAACGACCATCGTAACCCAGATCTATGGTTCCGGAGTTGATAATTTCCATGCTCTAGTGCCAAATTTCTCCTATGAAATTCCCTCATTTGGTCTTCCTGCCTTCTCTGGTTTGCCAAAATCGCGAGTAATGTCGCGTAGGTACTCTCATGGCTGGAATGACCATTTACATGGTTCCCTGCCATATTTGGTAGCACTGCTGGGGGTGCTACGGGAGGAGAAGTGGGGGGAGCGGTTATCGCTGGTGGGATATCTCTATTGGTATTACCCATTTCCAAACGCACTTGTCTAAGCTTCTCTCCCTCTTGTTCCAGTGTAAATCGATACTCTGCATGCTGCCTTGCTCGCCTACGATCCTCTCGCATCATTTCCGCTTCTTCGTCGTCCTATGTGTCCGATGCAGTCCCTCCATCTATCATATCTCCTGGTCTCAGTTGGCTCGGGTTGATTCGCAATCCTCTCAGGGAGAGATCGTCATCTCTGCCTAGATCAACTTCTTCATCGACAGTCGCCATGCCTCATCCTGGTGCCTTGGATTCTCCTTTCTGGTGTTGTTGGCTACTTTACTGTTGGGAATCGGTCACCTCCCCCTGCATACTAGTTCCATTTATAGTTCGGTTACTCATAATCCTGCCCGTCCCGGAAGTACTTGCCATCGCATCGGGTATGGTCTGTATTTTCTTCGGCTCGCCCATCCCTACCTACGTCAGTAAAACATTCATCACTTCACTTTGAACTGTTTTCGAAAAGATTAAGGATGAAGTACGATAGTTCTGCTGTTCAGAGAAGAAAATTTTTATCCAGGTACAATTCCTTTTACTCTAGTGTGTTGATCTCAGCAAAACAGGTGGTCTTGGCTAAGAAGACAAATTTTGAAAGGTTATTTTGTTACATCGCTTTCGGTACTTTTATCATGCATTAATCATTATTTGTACTAACATTCCTTGTACCAGAAATCATCAATCATCCGTACACTTGGACGGAAAACTTCTTTCTTGGCCAGGGTTCGTAATGATGACCTTCGTCGACCATACTGCCGATGTCTTAACTTACGCAAGTTACCAAAACTAGATTTCCCGACCTTTTCCTCAGAACTCCACAAGGATAGCTTTTTCGAGTGATTCTTTTGGTTTTCTAATGACGTTATGAGGCTCTTGTTATCGTATTAGGATGAGACTTTCACTGAAGTGCTCATCATATCCTTTCTATCCATAGCTTTGGAAACCCTAACTCAATGATGTTGAGCTGACTCTACTGCTGCTGCCATCGTGTTAATTAAACTTGAAGAAATATGACCGGCGAGATAAAGTTTCATTTTAGCTTCTACCAAGCATTAAAGATGATTTTTCGGGAGCTTTGAATATTTGTAACAGCTCACTTCGGACATAAAAATAAATACAATCGACCATAGCTTAGACCTGAGATCCCATTCATAGTTTCTTTAAGGATTTTGACGTAAAGAAAACGTTTTTAGAACAAAACAAATCACAAGTTTCTTTGGTACGAAAACAGAAAATAAGAAGATTTTTACTCTTCGCTCGACAAGAGCAAGATAGTTCAAACATTTGATCGAGTTTTTCAACTCAAATGAAGACTTTGTGAGCTTCTCAACACTTATGTAAAAACAAATGTAAATAATCCGAGTTTTGAAAATAAAATTGCTTTAAAAGACTCATCTAAGAACTCATATGCTTCCACCACAAGAGTCTTTCGCTTAGCATCAACTATCATCAAAAGATGTTTTAGGAGCTTTTGAATATCTATTTAATGGTGTTTCTGCAAGGTATCTAAAATATGTTACACGGTCCCCTTAGTCGGCGCCAGAATGTAGATGTGGAAAATTATACTACTACATCCAAAGAATCACAATACACACACCATGAAGTAAACAAGCAAGAGATGCACAAGAACACAAGATATACGTGGTTCGGTATGATTACCTACGTCCACGGGGGTAAAGGGATGATCTTATTACTCAATTCAAGGTTACAATATGAGTATCTCACTAACAAGTTTTCTCTTCTAGCTCTTGATGTTCTCTCCACCCTCCTTTTTTACTTGCCCTTTAGCTCTCTACATGGATCTTTATTTATAGTTACATAGGATGATACGTCCAAGTTACAGTGCAAGTCGCGATACATCTTCCTTGATATTGGGCTGAGATAAATGTGTCTTCTCCTGATGTTCTTCATCCCGATGTTGAATGCTCAGTGATATTGGCCGATATCATCCTCGATACTCTCAGCCCGAATCTTACTTTGACCAGATTCTTCTTATCTTCTCAACTACTTCGTCAGTGCATTTAATGTTTCTGTACTCGATAGTTGTCTCTTTTGTCACCTCCGACCTTTACACGTACTGTCTTCACAGGTTTCCTTGGAGTCTATTTTCTCGTTCCCAGGATGAGTAGACTGATTTGGTGCTTCACACTTCATCTGTTGTTGATGCCTCTCTTCCTAGGATTGCTCCACCTAGATCGGCGGATTATTCACACCTACAACAATAAATATTTCTTTTGCTCCTCAAGTGGGCGGCTCCATGCATAGTTTAGACTTTAAAGACCCAAAGGGGAAAAAAGAGTGTCTGAAGTATTGACAATAGCTTTAGTAACATTTTAATGATATGGTATCCAAATCTATATAAGAAAAATCGTTTTTTTAATTTATATAGATTTTGTTATATTCCGGGTAAATCGGTATCGTCTCTTGATTATTATTTTTCACAAATCCAAATCATAATAACTAAAAAAAACTAGAACCATCAACCAATCGAAATAAAATTTATAAGACGGATATGCCGATTCGAGGAAGTTAATAATTGTTTTATACATGTAAGACTTGAGTTCCTCCTCAAACAAACACAAAGAGAACACGTTTCCGCACATTTCTTTAATGAGTGTCAGTTTGACATATCGAAGTTTTTTCCTGATCAGAGAAGAAGATTATATCGATAAAAGGAAAATATACAAAATGCTGGTACCACCCTAAATAAGGTAAAAAAAAATGATATCGCGATACCATTCGTAATTAGGGAGGATCAAAGCAAATGCTTGACCAATTGACCATTACATCTTCTCAAAGTCCTTGAGCACCAATGTCCAAGTACACATATGGTACGCTTAGTCCTATGGTGTTAATCTAGTAGCTAGATTAGCAGTTCATGTCAGTTGGGACCACCGCCCAGCGTTGTTTGGTTCAGTGCTTTAAATTTCAGCCGTCAGATCAAAAAATAAATCTCCCAACGCTGATCCATTCAGCGAAAAGGTAATTTTTGTAGCGTTAGACCATTCAGCGCTACTATCTCGTTGCTATTTCATATGTGAGGAAATTCTAGGAGAGAGAACTAGCGTTAAAAAATAGGCCAAACTTTCTTTTTTTGAATTGCAACACTTCACTGCTAATCTAGCAGTTGAAACTAGCCCATAGGACTTAGCCTTAGAACAACAGTGCCAGTGACATTTCCCTCTCTCTATGTTAAAAGCTCCAGCATTTCTCTCTAATCTTAAACTCTCCATAAGAGATACTGAAGTTATATTCCATATTTTAGCATTTGGCGGTACATTTGATTGGCTAAGTAAATAGTGGATAACCATTACCACATGAACTATAAATCTCATCTTTGTGTATATAATTTTTAAAATTAAACTAAAAAAATAAGCTTGGAATATTACGTCAATACTCGTTAGAGAATATCCATAAAATTGGACTGGCGCTGAAAAGATAAAGTTCGTCCTAGGGAAATGCATCTTGACTTCAGTCAGCATCGCCAGCCAAAATGTACCAAGCTAGATTGTATTATCATGGCTACTAATAGGGTACCATATTGTTTGGGGGTGTACCAAAAATCAAATAAGACAAAGCACCAATTACCTTTGGTTTGGTACACCCCCAAGCAATATGGTACCCCATTAGCAGCCATGTGTATTCGCATGTATCGGCTCTTTTAAGTGGTTCCATTTCTGTTCTAATAACAAATAACTATGTCAATTACAAAAGTGTACAGTTGGAATATATTATTATTTTTATAATAAAATTGGGTCACCTTAACAGGTTATTATATTGGTACCAGATAAACCATAAGTTTGATGTCTAGAATTCATTACATCTTGATTCCATTGTTGAATATTTAGATAAGTTAATAGAGTTCATATGCTATGATAAATTCAGGAATGTTTAATTTTATATTTATTACAAAATAAGGATAGATTTGTTGTCCAAAAAACGTCCACTCTCCTGACTAGACTGAAGTCTTGGGCTAATAAGTTTAGCTCAACTTTCTTTGGGTTGCCAAAGTCTTCAATAATCAGGTATCTTTATCTGCGAGCTTCTGCGTACATTCCTACCAGCAACACTAGAGTATATTCTGAGTCACTCCTGAAGGATATCATGTATCCACTCCAACATGTTTCCCATTGGAAAGCAGCTTCCGCCCTAGCCCTCTCTATCTCCTCTATGGTTGTACTGTCAGTAAAGAGACCTCTTAATTCTCTGTCAGTAAGTTGAAATATAATTGAACATTGTTTTTCTTTCTTTAATTATTGAATCTTCAACTAAAGAAATGCATGTATTTTGTACTTAATGTATTCAAAAGTAACAAGAAAAGTAATAAAAAAATTCTTTAAAGTGGTGAAGGATCTTGGGTAAAACTGTATTTAAAATGAACAATTCTACATGTACCTCACAAAAAAAAAACAGTCGGAAAACAAGAGAATTATCCAAATTCACCCATATCGGGAAAAGTCAATCCTTTAAACCACAAAAGTACCCAAATTCACCCTATATCGCAAAAAGTGAACCCTTTATAAAAAATAATTTGAGTCCCAAACTGAATGTCATGAGACCCAGTAGAAAAGTGTATGAGTATTTTTTATTTAAAACACACTCAATGAAGTCTTTAAGGTCATAACCTAATTATGTTTCTCCGAGTAAACCTAAGTTTTAGAAGATGACTCTAGCTTAGAAACTAGGACATAAGGGTGCCAGAGATTAGATAATTAGGGTTCAAGAGTCTCTCTATTTATAAATTTTCAAGGCTCCATTTAGATTTGGATTCAAGCTAGGGTTGCTTGGAATTCAAGCAACACTTTTTCAGTTTAGATGAAATTTATTTGGAATTCATGTACACATGTGAGATGTCTGCCTAGAAATTACACAGAAGAATATGCATTATGGTCCAGGATTCTGGAACCGCGAACAATGATGGTTTATAGTGGCTAAGTAGCCTTTGAACTTACAAGCACTGGTGGTATTCAATAACACTCAAGACTAATCAACAATCCACAAGCCGAAAGTGATTTTATGAACAAAGTTGTCTTAGGAGTGCTATGAGAGTTTTAGCACGAGCCAACATAGTCAGATAGTATAGTTCGTGTACTTATGCTAATGGTAGAACTATATCTGCATGGCTAGGTTAGCAAACCACTGGAAGTTCACGAAGTCACATCCAAGGGGTTTGCAAACCCTACCTGTGAACACATAAGTTACGACAGCCCTTACATGTTCACAAATAAAACCCGCATTTGTAAATAAAACTTTGAGGGGAATAAAAAAGACATAAAATGGTACAAACACGATGACTCATTGACTCGGAGTCTTCGGACTCGTCATAGTCTAGTCAGTAGGGACTGATTCTAACAAAGTTATCTCTACGCTCCATAATGTCATAAAGCATAATAACAAAAACATAAGGTAAAGTAATGAAACATAAATGAGATGATGATTTGCGTGGTTCAGCACTAAGGCCTACATCCACGGGGAGGTGTTTCACTACATTTTGAGGAGTTATATAGATAGTCGAATGACTTTCGAGTGAATAACGTTGCTTAGGGAAATAGAATTCATACCTATTCTTCCTATTTCTCTTTCCTATACTCTTTTCTAGTTACTTTAAACTGGTCCACCCCTTCTCTCTTAGTGGAGATGGATATTTATAGGGATAAGTTATGGGTCCCGCTCTTATAGACCATTGCAACCTTATCTTCTCGATTCCTGTGCATATTCCGCTGATATCTTCATTCTTGTCCGAGGGATCCAACAGTTACCTTTATTGACGATGGGTCACCACACCCTCCTCCACAGGCTGATTGATACGTATCCTCTGTTCAGTACACTTAATGCGGGTGGTTGGGGCGGTCTGCATATGTTGGGCAGATATCAGAAGCCCCTGTCAAATTCGTTTCAGCGAGTTCTACCCATGCCGTTGATCTTGAGTCTTCCTCGAGATGGAGTAAAGCAGGTCCTAGGGTGCTCTTCGGTACTTTTCAGTTTTTGGATGCTTCAGTGCCCCTAGGTTCTGCATCATTGGATTAGTCTGATGATGGATACATGTAGATGATGGATGCCCCTTGGGTATTGAGGAGTGGCATCGTGTCTTGATGTCTCAAGTTGTGTATCCTCCATGTGTAGTTCTTCTAACACGTGACTAGTGACATATTTATATGTATACAATTTGCCCATTTTTTCTAAGTTTGAAGTCGGTCAAAGCTTGGAGAAAAACTATCTTCACAGTCATCCCCACTCTCTTCATTAACTCCTCCTTATTCTTAGGGCACGTTTCCCACCCCTAGCATTTACTACCCCTTGAATCATGGGTTGGTTTTATTTGCTTCTTTGTTATAAATATGAGAGAAGTCATATTTTGTTTGATGATTCTTCTTCTGCTACTGTTTCTGAGTTTTTGTGATGAAGAACAATACGTATGACAGTATATATACTTTCCCCTATTATTCATCGCAAAACTCACGGCCTTTCTGTTAATTTATTGAAACCTTTTTTAGTTTTTACAGAATTGATCAAAACTACCCAATCTCGCGAGTTTTCATATTTTGATGGAGTTTCATGTCTTGATGGATTTTCAGAAACTGTGATGATCGTAAGTCTTATTTTTTTATTCATGTTAAATCCTCTTCCCCTTTACAGGTATGGGTGATCGTCAACGGGTCCCTTACCATACTCCACCGTCTAGTCCTTTCATATCCCCTCCTACGAAAGACTCTGGTGTATCTCCATTGATGGGTGGGTCGTCTAAACCTTCTCAGTCTGATCCTCGTGCTCGTAAGAATACCTCTGGTCCTCGGACCTCCTCACAACAGAAGGAAGATCCACCGAAGGGTTCTAAATATGCATCACATCGATTAGTCAATCTGCCTCCTCGTTCGGAGCCAATAAGAGCTCAACTTATTCGATCGCTGCCTCCTCAGGTTACGCCGCCAACTCAAGCTACGATGCCTCCTTCGAAGGCCAAGGTGTCGCAGGTCTCTGGGATGGTGAAAGAGTCTTCTAAAGTAGCTGCCTCGAGGGGTGATTTTCCAAGAAATCCTTCAACCAAGAGAAAGGCTTCGGAAATGAGTCCTACGAAGGAAACAACGTTGAGTAAAGATTATGATTCTGATGTTGACCCTGTTATAAAGAGCGTCTCGGTTGGTAAGAAAAAAGTTACTTTTAAGCACATAGATCTCGAGGCGTTCAAAGTGAGGCATGATATTGAGGCTTTTAATATTAAATTTTATGCTCTCGATGATGATCTTACTTATGATCTGATCACCAATTATAAATACGATGAATTTCATTTGCTGAAAACGGTGGGAGATTTCGAAGCTGGCCTTATGTTGCCTTTATACAAGTCGGGTGACTCCTTCTACTATGATGTTTTGGCTCATCGCTAAGGCTCTACCCCTCATAATCATTCTCGCTCGGTGGTACAGTTGACTGGAAACTTCCTTCGGGTGCTTAAGGAGAGCTACCTTCAGAGCAAGGGGGAAACAACAATAACCTGTTACGTTCCCAATCCCGCTGAGAAATATTGGTACACTCCCGAGAATTTTAATGCCTCATTTGGAGACTACGTTAATGGAATAAATCACAAACCATGGAGTGTTAGTATTCGTAATATCGCTGCTCCTCATTGTGAGATTCGTTTACTTAGTAAAGTGATTGACACGAAGCTTTATTACGTCCCTAGTACCGAGGGGTCTTCCCAGCTAAATCTTTTCCCTGTAAGTGAGCGGCTTAAGAGTGATCATGATTGAAAAGGCGAGGGTACCTCAAATATACCTCAAGCTATAAATTTTCCTTCTTATAAGTCCTTTCCCAAAAGTGATTGTCAATAGACTGAGTCGAGACAATACAACAAATCGGTTCACACTTTGTGTGATCGTCTATGGATACTAGATCGAGACAATACAACAACAAAGTGTGTTTACTTAATACAAAGGTTCGGACCTAACCAAACTCAATAGGATTCACATATCAAGTATATAAGAATTAACGTTTGTGTAATTTACTTTAATTATAATAAAACAATTATAATGCAAAAATATAAAGTAAATGACACAACAAGATTTTGTTAACGAGGAAACCGCAAATGCAGAAAAACCCCGGGACCTAGTCCAGAATTGAATACTCTCAGAATTAAACCGCTATACAAAATAAGACAACTTCGTATAGTTGAGACCAAGCAACTAAACCTATAGTTCACCTAGCTCCCTCAGTATTCCTACGCCTCCAACCTGTAAACAAGTCACGTACTTGGACCAATTCCTTTGGATCGTATTCCAAACAGTAAAGGAACAAAAAATTTGTTTGGTATCAACTCTCTTCAACCAAGTGATATGAGTTACGCAAAGGTTCCCTTGTTTATCTTAACATAAACTCCTATGCCAGGTTCCAAGATCTATGTTACGTTAAATCACCCAAAGGCAATCACTAAGATTAAGCCAACAACACTCTTCAACCAAGTGATATGTGTTGATGCCGATCTTCCTCAATTAATCAATCCAATCTACTACAAGGATAAACCGATTATTAATTGGATCCTCTTTTTCCCAAACAAGTATTGTGCACACCAAAGATTATAAAAATACCAAGTAAGAAATATTCAATATCTTCTTTGTCTTCAAATCTTCTTAGATCTTCAATAAACACCTTCACACAATCAACTTGAATCTCTTGTGATCAATCACACACAGAACGGAGTCTGTTAACAACGGATTGTCACAAAATCGTCTTTAGATCTAACAACAATCTAAAGATCCCTGTCGAAACCTTGAACTAGTTTGAGTGAATCTTATATCAGAAGAGAAGATTCTAAAGCATAAACAAACTAGGTGCAATCAAGATTCAACCTCCGTTAGTCAATCAAATCAATAAGAAAACTAAAGATAAACCGCAATATCTAGTTTCCCACCAACGGGTCGCGCTAGAGCTTCTCAATCCCAAATAAGACTTTAAACTGAGTGGCCATAAGAGATTTCACCTAATTAGATTAATCTCCTCGCTGATAGGTGCCTCACCAGTAACAAAGACAAAAGAGGAAGTCTAGGTTACGCAGGATTAGTTTGCTAGAAATGCAAACTCAAAGTATTTATAGACAAGGAAGTTTGGACACCAAGGAATTTCCAAAACCGAAAATATTCTCAAGATATTTTCATTACTCCACCAGATTCAGTTTTCATAATTCCTGTGAATGCACTGTCCAAAAATAGTGAACGAAATCTCCTTGGAAAATCTAATTAGCAAATGCACATTACTAATTATTATTTTCCATATATAATTAAAAACCCTTAATTAAAAAGATTCTTAACTTATTTAAATTCGATCTTGGGATTTACTTCCTTCTTAGCCTTTAAGGAATATCTTTGAACAAAATAGAATAAGCATTAATGCACCGTGTTCAAAGAGTATCGACATCTTACTCTTGCAAGTCTTTACCATTCTTGCTCACTTGAAACCGATTTACCACACTTCCAAACAAGTTTAGAATTGGTTTATTTGACTTTCAAGAACTATGTGATTGATCAAGTTCCACTCAATCACATCTCATGGGTTTCCATATGAGTACTGTGCATAGTTACACTAGCTTACCAAAGAAACGGCTAATTAGGTACTAGGATCGGTTCCCCACATGTATATGGTATCTAACTTGTATGCACTGCACATGTCCATAGGATCGGTTCCCCCTTCCCAAAACTTTGCTGCACATGTTCATATGATCAGTTCCCCCTTTCCAAAACTTTGCTGCACATGTTCATAGGATCGGTTCCCCTTTCTTCCATAAACCTTGCTGCACCTCATACAAGGATCGGTTAACCCTTGTGATGCACTACACCTCTTACTAGGATCGGTTCCCCTCTTCCCAATAATAAGTTCATACATACACAACCCGATCATACCCCAGGTGATTACTTAAGATTTGTTTTACTAATAAAAGTTATACCAATACAAAAGTCAGGCCTTATGTGAATAGTTTTATCAAGAACACACCCAAGTTGTGAACGGTTATACACATCACACATATTGGTCATTCATAAGATATGCAATGAAGAACAACCCCAATAACACCTGGCGATTTCCCTTTCGGTTCACAACATGTATCATGAACTTACTTCCTTAGAACACATGTAAACATTGTTCCCTAGGATGAAATCCTCACCTCATACCCATACATAATCACAATATCATTCATACGATTATGTTGATGTCTTATATACAAAGTTTAATGGTTAAGCAAGAAACTTCATATTATATTCCTTAATACTATGTCTATCTAGAGTGTTCATGCTTCGCAGTTTTATGTTTTCAATATGCACGACTTGAAAGATACGATAAGGAATGAAAAAGTTCAAGTCAAATATCACTAACCTCGAGTGGAAGGATTATGTTGTTGTTTTTGTAGCTCCGTATTCTTCTTCACATCTTCAAGTCTTCGCAATACTTGTAATGTCTCATCCTAATACTTTCAAGATAACCTATTCAAAGTTGACTCTAGTACATATAAATCAAGCTACTCTTAAATGAGTTTTGCTTCACTAAAATATGACAACCAAACTTTACATACCAACGCTTGGTGGGTTCAACCGAGAAATGCTCTAATAATCTCCCCCTTTGTCAATTTTAGTGACAAAACTCTTACAATCATATGGATAAATAAATTACAATAATTCATTACACATACGCTTGATTCCGAATCCACAGCACATAACCTGCATTCATTCAATCCTCAAAAATGTAGCAGATGCACTATAATAACAAAGCTTATACTCCCCCTAAAGGTGAGCTAGGTAGATATTCAATCCGCATATCTTTGTTATCCCATTCATATGATATGTTACTCCCCCTTAGTCTGTGCTTTTCCTCATTCGTTAGATAAACGTTCAAGCACCATCGTCATATTCCCTATTGACACCAATTAACCATAGATTGACTCTAGCATCACTTGTTTACTCCATATATTTCTCCCCCTTTTTGTCACAAAAATGACAAAGCAAAGAACAAACAATGGACAACACGAAAAGGATCTTACAAATCTCAAGAATAAACTTGCAACCTGTTGAGTCAAGCACGAGGGTTTTACACACCATTTTTGATAACCAATATCAAAACCGAAACTACAAGTAATTACGTTTTGATATGTTATCATGGAAATAATTGCCCGAAGCAATTTTCCCAACTATTTTAGCAAACCTAAAATCAACTAAGAAATTTAGTTCCTTTGCTAAACTGATTGTATAAATACAACCGCTTCATTCGATAAGACCAAAACAAAGATAAGCTTCATTTTTCTCATCAGGTTCTAATTATCCATATAACTTAGACCTTTAGATTTCAAACAAGCCAAATACTAGGTTAGTTAACTAGCATTTCCTTGTTTAGGCTTTCAATTAGACTTGAATAACCGAAACCTCCACTTTGATAAGTCTAACTAAGATCAGAATTAACTTAGCTTAGCTTATCCGAAATCGAATTAAACTAAACAGCTCGTCCCATCAATATATTCATTCGTTAAGCCATAAATAATTCATACAAACCAATAAATCAACTTGCATAATTATTCAACTCAACCGGATACAATAGAAATAACATACAAACCATAGTTTCACTATTGCACCGAAATTTCGTAAGCTTAAACAATTCATACTACACAATTAAGTAAAATAACAATTGTTTTACTTAACTGGAAGCAATTGAATCAACATAATATTAAAGCACCGCAATTGCACCAACTTTTGTAAGTCTAAACTATTGATATCACACAAACAAAGCAAGATAGCAAAAGTTTTACTTAACCGAAAACAATTGAATAACACACACATCCATACAATCATAATGGAATAAACACATCAATTGTACCAACAATTTCTTTTAAGCAAAAGCAATATATATATATATCAAATAAAAATAGGCTTTTCTTAAAACAGGAAAACAATTAACTAACAAGATTGTTACCTCAATTTCGCATCCAACTTCTCCAAATATGATTCCATCGCTTTCTTCTTCCGGGAGAATTGATATTGAAATACCATCATGTTGTCATTCTCATGCCAAAAACAAAATAATAACAACAACCAACCTTTACCAGAGAAAAGTTGAAAATCGGTTTTAACAATTGCAAGCAAAAGTTGAAAACCGTCAAAACACATATGCTTTTATGCTAAACCAAAACCGATTCAACATATTGTGACTTTTTCACATATTGTTTCTACAGGAATCCCTCATGATCCTTTGATAAAGCCTACCAAACTGGTCTAGAACTTAATCCCGCTAAATCAAAAAGTCACCCAAACCATAAGGGTACACAACATATTATGAGATCGAATATCAAGGCATAAAACTGAAATCAAACATCTCATAAACATACATAGCATATAAAATAAATCATTAAAGTACCGCCTATGTAAATCAAAACTATCACAAGAAAAATTATAAATCAAATAACTTTATTCATAATACTAAGATAGTTTTATTCAAGATATACACTTAAAGCTCGAAATAAATCAACAACTAATGTCTACTCTTATTCTTCTTTGAAGGTAAATCAGCCTTCATTTATTTGCTCTTCAGAGTCTTCTTCTAGCTCTTTATTCAAGAACTCATCACTTATCTTTAGGATACCATCAAGAGTATCTTTATCATTTCTGTAGGCAAAAGCCAACTATTTCCGAATACAGTCTAATTGTCTTCCAAGACGTAGAATATGGAACATAAGGTCTCCATTGTTGTAGACTTGATCATATGAGATACTAAATTTTCTTTTTGTTCCTCTCATTCGATTTATGATACTTTATGAGAGAGTTTTGATACTTTTCTCATCTTTAAACCTGCTTTCCAAAGCTTTTTCACATATCTTGGTGATAAGACAGGGATAACCCAGGTTTCTATGAAAACCTATGACATTAAGAGATTCAATGATCTTAATCATTTGATTGTAACCATTCCACAAATATCAATTCGTTTTCTCCCTTCAAGAAGAAAGTAAACTAATTCAGCAAATTCTCTATTCCTATTCCATGAGGAGTAATCTCTTGAGCATGCAAACAAGGTTGCTACAACAAGCTTTCCGGACACCCTTAGATGAAACGGTACGTCTTTGGTTAACATTTTTCCCTTTCTCCATTCAATAGCTTTTCCAGTGATAAGTTTTGAAACGCTATTGTGATCAATTTCAGAACCTGTAACTATATGGCCTCTCACATTATAGTTGATGATTTTTGATATCATCTTTTTGTCGACATGAAGAAAAGTACTTCCAACCAAGGTACTAAAAGTAAGTTTTTCATGATTAATATTGTGAATATTTCCATAAAAAATTCTTATTATGTCAGGCGAATATTTTTCAAATCCGAACATCTCTCCCCAAATTCGGTCTTAAACAAATTTCACATAATCGGTCTCTGAAACCTCTGGATCGAATCTTTTCTCTTCAGTGAAGGTAGCTTCTCTCAAGACTTGGTATCTATCAAAACATGTAGTATCTACGAAATTCTTGAGATCATGCTTTCCTTTAATCAAGTGAGGACGCTTGATTTTCTCAACCTCTTCAGAAGGAATAAATTCATTCAAAACAAGCTTGTCTGATTCATGGTTTTCTTCCATTGACTTTCTCTTTCTCATACTTGCGAAAATATGAAAAACCCTAGTTTCGGTTTTTATCAGTCTTCTCCAATATGTTCGAACACATAATAAGGGATCACCTTTTATAGGAAGACATGATATCAAAAACCGGAAACAGATAATTTTAGGAAATACTAGTAAAAACGGAAATCGTGACTTGTGAGAGGACAAATCCGATTTTGTGTCTGGGTCTTTCTTTTGGAAAACCGATTCTTCACGGACTGGATCTTTGTTTCGGATTGATTTCATATCTTTGTCCAAAAGTATGTTTACTCTTTTATTATCATGGATTGATAATATTACTTGATACTTACTCAAGAATTTTATAGAGTATACAGATACATGTTTGAACAAAATATGATATTTGTTAAAAAATACCACTTGAATCATTAATCCAGTATTTTAAAAGATCACTTGCTTCATTAAAACAATTGTGAGGAGTATGAAGCATTCCATAGTTAAAAGAATTATTAACCAAAAATTCAATCCTTGTAGGATCATACATTTTCCAAAGTCGCAACAAAAGAGGCGAAACATTGACGGTCCTTGATCTGAAAATGTATACACATATACTTTGATAAGCTATCCAAAATATATTTAAGATTCTAGATTTCACAGGAACACTATAGCCAAGGTTCATAAAAATCTTAAGTAGAATCTTATGCATCTTCAAGATACAAATTGTCTTATTGACCATTACATCATTATTTACCATAATGATATACAATCCTATGATACTCAAAGGATTATGTAAGTTATTCATGACATACATATTCATAATTCCTAACAGGCTCAGGAATAAAAGTATTACATACTTCATATGTGTTATCCACCATGAACTCCTTAAGAAATAAAATCCTACCATTACGTTAACTGAATCATCAAACAGACTCAATTCTTATAGGACGGATCGCACCAAACACATATTGTTAGATCTTTTCATGTTTGCCTGCTCTGATACCAATTGAAAAGGCAAGGGTACCCCAAATATACCTCAATCTATAACTTTTCCTTCCTATAAGTCCTTCCCCCGAAAGTGATTGTCTATAGACTGAGTTGAGACAATATAACAAATCGGTTCACACTTTGTGTGATCGTCTATGGATACTAGATCGAGACAATACAACAACAAAGTATGTTTACTTGATACAAAGGTTCGGACCTAACCAAACTCAATAGGATTCACGTATCAAGTAAATAGGAATTAATGTTTGTGTAATTTACTTTAATTATAATAAAAAAATTATAATGCGGAAATATAAAGTAAATGACACAGCAAGATTTTGTTAACGAGGAAACCGCAAATGCAGAAAAACCCCGGGACCTAGTCCAGAATTGAATACTCTCAGAATTAAGCCGCTATACAAAATAAGAAAACTTTGTATAGTTGAGACCAAGCAACTAAACCTATATTTTACCTAGTTCCCTCAGTATTCCTACGCCTCTAACCTGTAAACAAGTCACGTACTTGGACCAATTCCTTTGGATCGTATTCCAAACAATAAAGGAACAACAAATCTGTTTGGTATCAACTCTCTTCAACCAAGTGATATGAGTTGCGCAAAGGTTCCCTTATTTATCTTAATATAAACTCCTTTGCAAAGTTCCAAGATATATCTTACGTTAAATCACCCAAAGGCAATCACTAAGATTATGACAACAACACTCTTCAACCAAGTTATATGTGTGGATGCCGATCTTCCTTAATTAATCAATCCAATCTACTACAAGGATAAACCGATTATTAATTGGATCCTCTTTTTCCCAAACAAGTATTGTGCACACCAAAGATTATAAAAACACCAAGTAAGAAATCTTCAATATCTTCTTTGTCTTCAAATCTTCTTAGATCTTCAATAAACATTTGCACACAATCACTTGAATCTCTTGTGATCAATCACATACATAACGGAGTCTGTTAACAATGGATTATCACAAGATCGTCTTTAGATCTTACAACAGTCTAAAGATCCCCGTCGAAACCTTGAACTAGTTTGAGTGAATCTTATATCAGAAGAGAAGATTCTCAAGCATAAACAAACTAGGTGCAATCAAGATTCAACCTCCGTTAGTAAATCAAATCAATAATAAAACTAAAGATAAACCGCAATATCTAGTTTCCCATCAACGGGTCGCGCTAGAGCTTCTCAATCCCAAAGAAGACTTAAAACTGAGTGGTCGTAAGAGATTTAACCTTATTAGATTACTCTCATCTCCGATATGCGCCTCATCAGTAACAAATACAAAAGTGGAAGTCTAGGTTACACAGGATTAGTTTGCTAGAAATGCAAACTCAAAGTATTTATAGAAACAGAAGTTTGGACACCAAGGAATTTCCAAAACCGAAAATATTCTCAAGATATTTTCATTACTCCACCAGATTCGGATTTTATAATTCCTGTGAATGCACTGTCCAAAAATAGTGATCGAAATCTCCTTAGAAAATCTAATTGGAAAATGCATATTTCTAATTCTTATTTTCCATATATAATTAAAAACCTTTAATTAAAAAGATTCTTAACTTATTTAAATTCGATCTTGGGATTTACTTCCTTCTTAGCCTTTAAGGAATATCTTGAACAAAATAGAATAAGCATTAATGCACCGTGTTCAAAGAGTGTCGACATCTTACTCTTGCAAGTCTTTACCATGCTTGCTCACTTGAAACCGATTTACCACACTTCCAAACAAGTTTAGAATTGGTTCATCTGACTTTCAAGAACTATGTGATTGATCAAGTTCCACTCAATCGCATCTCATGGGTTTCCATGTGAGTATTGTGCATAGTTACACTAGCTTACCAAATAAACGGCTGATTGGGTACTAGGATCGGTTCCCCACATATATATGGTATCTAAATTGTATGCACTGCACATGTCCATAGGATCGGTTCCCCCTTCCCAAAACTTTGCTTCACATATTCATAGGATCGGTTCCCCCTTTCCAAAACTTTTTTGCACATGTTCATAGGATCGGTTCCCCTTTCTTCCATAAACCTTGATGCACCTCATACAAGGATCGGTTCCCCCTTGTGATGCACTACAACTCTTACTAGGATTGGTTCCCCTCTTCCCAGTAATAAGTTCAGACATACACAACCCGATCATACCCCAGGTGATTACTTAAGATTGGTTTTACTAATAAAAGTTATACCAATACAAAACTCAGGCCTTATGTGAATAGTTTTACCAAGAACACACCCAAGTTGTGAACGGTTATACACATCACACATATTGGTCATTCATAAGATATGTAATGAAGAACAACCCCAATAACACCTGGTGATTTCCCTTTCGGTTCACAACACGTATCATGAACTTACTTCCTTAGAACACATGTAAACATTGTTCCCTAGGATGAAATCCTCACCTCATACCCATACATAATCACAATTGCATTCATACGATTATTTTGGTGTCTTATATTCAAATTTTAATGGTTAAACATGAAACTTTATATTGTATTCCTTAATACTATGTCTATCTAGAGTGTTCATGCTTCGCAGTTTTATATTTTCAATATGCATGACTTGAAAGATATGATAGGGAATGAAACAGTTCAAGTCAAATATTACTAACCTCGAGTGGAAGGATTATGTTGTTGTTGTAGCTCCGTCTTCTTCTTCACATCTTCAAGTCTTTGCAATACTTGTAATGTCGCATCCTAATACTTTCAAGCTAACCTATACTGTAGGACCATAATATCGCTACAACACTTCTCTGCGAGATTAACAACACTTCCCAGCGAGCATCACCGCGAGCTCTTTAACAACACTTTGTGAATATCACAAAAACAGTCAAAAGAGTGACGTAATAGCTGACGATTGAAGACAACATAAGAAAAGCATGTTTATCCCGCGATGGTTACAAAGCTTCCGAGAATGAACATTATAACTATCATGGTACAATCGCAGGACAAATCCGAAATAAGAGGAAAACTTAGCTGTCATCCATTATGTAACTACCCTATAAATAGAGACCCAATATGTCCAGAAAAGGATGATGTATTTTTTGAGAGTTGAGAAAGTCTTGAGGAGAGAGAAAATTTAAGAGAAAAGTTGTATTCTTGAATTCTTACATTTCCTGTAAACATTTCTGAAAATCAAATAATAAAGTGTTGTTCTTAATCTTCAAATTTGAGTTGGTTATTACAAATTCTTAACAAGGGTGTAGTGTAGGATTTCCTGCAACTATATTTTGGCACCCGAAACAGGGATTGAATTAGCGAAATCATAGAAAAAGTGAGGAAGAAGATAAGAATTTTTCAAGATTAAGAAAATCATAAAACAAATCGGTGAGATATTTGAAGGAAGAATGGTCAGAATCAAAGAAGATTGTAGAAAATTGGAGTGTGGTATGGTAACAAGAACAATGATTGATAGATTTCATGAAAATATTAAAGGGAAGATACACAAACGGGATTTTGAAGGAAGGAAATTATGACGGTGGAAAAAATATCATCATTGAAAGATTGGGAAAAGCAGGAGATCACATTTACAGCAATAGAAATACCAAAAGAAAATCTAGGTCATACATTTCCTTTGATAATCACGGTATCCACTATACCAATGAGAAAGGAAGAATCACCGTATAACATGATATTAGGAAGACCGTGGATACACGCAATCAAGGCAGTAGCATCAACATTGCATCAATGCATTAAATTTCCTCTACCCAGTGGAATTGGAGAAATTAAAGGAGACACAGATTTTGCGAAATTGTGTTACCAAATTGAAGTGAGAAATTGTGAAGAACATCCAAAGCTGCGAAAGGCTCGTAGAAAATTGGCGAGAGAAACAAAGAAGGAAGAAGAATTTAAAGTTTACATGATAAGAGCAAAAGGAGGAAAAGGAATACCCAGCGAAATCTCGCGAGAAGGAGATGAACTCGCGAGAGTTATGAAAACACCAACACCAATGGGATAACCTGAAGCTAGTTATACTGCAGCAGAACCAACAAAGGAAGTAAATATTGGGAGTGAAGAAGAGCCTAAAATGCTGAAAATTGGGACTAGAATGGAGGCAGATGAGGAAGAAAGAACTATAAATCTCTTGCGAGAATACAAAGATATCTTCGCGTGGAGCATGGATGAGATTCCAGGGATAGATCCATCAATAGAATGTCATAAATTATAAATCAACAAAAATATAAGACCATTTAAGCAAAGAATAAGGAAAATTGCAACAACATACCATTATCAAATAGAAGAAGTATTACAGAAGATGCTCGACGCAGGAATTATAAGGCAAGCAAAATATCCGGAGTGGATTAAAAATATGGTGGTGGTCCCAAAGAAGAACAAGGGGATAAGAATTTGCATAGATTTCACTGATTTAAACAAAGCTTGTCCTAAAGATAGTTTTCCATTACCATATATCCCACAGATGGTTGAATCAGCAGCAGGAAATGCAAGAATATCTTCAATGGATGGATATAAAGGATATAATCAAATCCCTCTCGCTAAAGAAGATCAAGAACATACCGCATTTTTTTCTCCAAGAGGATTATATTGTTATACAAAGATTCCCTTTGGCTTACGAAATGCTGGTGCAACATATCAAAGAATGGTGGATAAGGTGTTTGCAAAGTGGATCCATAAAAAATTAGAAGTGTATGTAGATGATATGCTGATCAAAAGCAAAGAAGCTGAGAATCATGTGCAATATTTGAAAGAGATTTTTGATCAAATGCGACAATTTAATATTAAAGTGAATCCCGATAAGTGTACTTTTGGAGTAACTTCAGGAAAATTCCTGGGGTATATTGTATCAAAAGAAGGAATACAAGTTGATCCGGAAAAAGTGCAAGCAATTCGCGATATGCCAACGCCTGCGACGGTAAAAGATGTGCAAAAATTGAATGGACTCTTAGCCTCGCTAGGAAGGTTCATCTCGCGATCTTCAGACAAGTGCAAACATTTTTTCGATATACTCAAGAAGGGAACAAAATTCAAGTGGACAGATGAATGTGAAAAGGCTTTTCAAGGGATAAAAGAACATTTAATAAACATAACTATCTTATAGAAAGCTGAAACGGGAGAAGAACTATTGATTTATCTCGCAACAACCACATATGCGCTAAGCGCTGTGTTGCTGCGAGTAGATGCAGGGGTAGAAAAACCAATTTATTACATCAGCAAAACGTTTAATTCTGCAAAGAGAAATTATTCAAAAATTGAGAAACTAATTCTAGCGTTGGTGCATGCAACTTTTAAGCTTCGCATCTACTTTCAAGCACATAAGGTCAAAGTGTTAACAAAAGTGCCAATTGAATCAGTAATGAAAAATTCAAAAAGATCAGGCAGAGTTGAGAGATGGAATGCACAAGTAGGACACTTTGATATCCAATATGAAGTTTTATCCTCGCCAAAGTCACAAGTTATCGCAGACTTCTTAGCTGAATTTCCTTTAGAAGATGATGAAGCTGTGGAAGAAATGATGGATATAGAAGAGGAACATGGAGATCCAAAAGAGCTATTAACAGAACCGACAGATGGGAGATATTGGTGGATGGATCATCAAATGGAGAAGGAAATGGGATTGGAGTTGTTTTTATTTCGCCAGAAGGAGAAAAAACAGATTTTTCATTTAGATTGGAATTTGCATCCACTAATAATGAGACAGAATATGAGGCCGTGATTCATGCTTTAAAATTTGCGGTAGAAATGAAGTTAGAAAATGCTAGAATCACCAGCGATTCACAATTAGTTATTCGCCAGATAAAAGGAGAATACACAACAAACGAACCATCTTTGAGAAAGTATAAAAGATTAGTCGAAGAATTATCTGCGAGAATTCCAAAAATAAAATGGAGACACATATCAAGGAAAGATAATAGACTCGCAGATGCTTTTGCTTTCATATCCAGTATGGTGACAAATCCAACTGCGGGATGCATAAAAATTCAAACACTTTTATTACCAGCGATAAACAAAGAAGAAGAAGAAGAGGAAGATGTGATGATGGTAGAAGTTGGCGAAGAATAATTAAAGAGCAACATTACAGATTGGCGAGAAGATCTTCATGCATACTTGGCAAGAGGATAAATCCCAATAAATCGATTAGAGGCACATAAATTAAAAAGTAGGGCAACCAATTATGAGTTAAGAGATGGAGTATTATATCGTATATCTTTTAGTGGACCATCACTAAGATGTTTGACGAGGGAGGAAGGACAACAAATATTGAAGATGTTGCATAGTGGTGATGCTGGTAATCATAGTGGAGGAAGATCTTTGGCATATAGAACAAAAATGCAAGGCTATTATTGGCCATACATGCATGAAGATGCAAAACAACTCTCAAGGCGTTGCGAAGATTTCCAGCGATAGGGAAAGAAAATACATGCACCAGGAGCACCATTATCATATTCAACAAGTGTATGGCCTTTCGAGAAATGGGGATTAGATATTATGGGACCATTTGTGTCTGGTTCTGGACAAAGAAGATATCTAATTGTCGCAACAGATTATTTCACAAAATGGGGAGAAGTAAAGGCAGTACAACATATCCGCGATAAAGATATTTTTATATTCATATTTGAGAATATAATTTGCAGATTTGGGATTCCAGCACAGTTGGTGTTTGATAATGGAAAGCAATTTGAAGGGCAGAATATAGAATTGCTTCTCAATGCATTTAAGATAAATTGTGGAAAATCTACTCATTTATACCCACAAGCAAATGGTCAAGCTGAAGCAACTAATAAGACAATCACATATATCTTAAAAAAGAAGCTAGAAGGATACCACAGAGCATGGTGCGAACAGGTGCATAATGCAATATGGGCTTACAATACAACTAGACGAGAAGCTACTGGAATGTCACCTTTTTGTTTGACATATGGAGTTGAAGTTGTGTTATCGACAGAAGTAGCTATTCCTACAAAAAAAAGAGAGGCTTGGGAAAGAAATCTAAGTGCTGGAATGATTTTAAATAAATTGGATGAATTAGAAAAAAAAAGAGAAAAGACTTTACAACATATGGAAAATTACCAGCGAAGATTAGCTCGCGAGTACAACAAACGTGAGTTTCAACCTGGCTATTTAGTGCTGCAAGAAACACCAAGTTATCAGCGAGAGAATGGTGGAAAGTTGGCGAGAAAATGGGATGGACCGTACATCATTAAAGAGATAGTTGGAACCTGGGCATACAAACTAATGGACCCTAAAGGGATAGATGTTGGTCAAAAACTTGATAGACCATGGAATAGACTATTTCTGAAAAGGTATTATCAATGACAACTTCTGCGAGATAAGAGATACTAGTACGTTGTATGATGAAACAACTAATAAATTCTTCTTTCTCTGCTACAACTGAGAGGTTCTTCTGATAACAAAGCAAAACAAGAGCTGCGAGTATAATCGCAAAGAAAGGCGAATAAGAATTTCACAGAGATTAATAGAATGGGACGAACCTTTATGGCGTGCACCCTAGTTCGCGAATAAAATTTCGCAAGAGGCAAATGTAAGACCTAATAATGAGTCATATAAGGGGGTATCTCTTTACATGAATCAGGGATAAGGTTATACCGCTGCTGGAACCTGAGTCATGAAGATGTTTGGGTTAAAGAAAACCTATCTAGGAGAGGGATCTTGGATTTCCAACTATATAAGGTTATACCCTGGTTGGACGACTAAGAACCTCTTTTAAGGAGTGCATAATATGATCAAGGTGCCGAGGTACACGGTTGAGTCAAGGGTGCCCGGGGCGTACGAAACTACCCTGGCCATCCTTGGAAAGTCTTGGCTATGATGCACTCGGCCCGAAGAAAACCCCACTTAGGGTGCAGTCTTGTAACTATAAGCCATATAGGCATAAAAGACAAGAGGCTGCGAAAACAACTGGTTGTTGGCAAATATGGATGGGAGGAGCTAGTATTGTATGGCCGATGTGCCCTCCTTGAAGGGGAAACCAGGGGGAAGATAAGGGCGGCACCCTCCATTAGGGAGCTGATAAGTGTCTTAAGACGGCAATGTCATGGGGCTTTATGATCGCAAGAACATTTAGGCTTGTCATATTGTCGTGTGACGAAAATTATATTAAGTCAACAAGCCAAAATAGAAAAGTTAAGATGAGATCAATGGGTTTTTACATGAAAGTGTAAAGATGTCCTGCGATTTCATCGCAAGACGGCAATGTCATAGGACTTCATTCTCGTAAGAGAATATAGACCTGTCATATTGTCGCAGATAATTCGAAGAAGCAAAGATAAGGCAAGATCAATGGGTTTTTACATACAAATGTAAAGACGTCCTGCAATTTTGTCGCAGAAAGAAAAGTTTGGCAAAATAAGACCTTTAACTAGGAAGGCAAAATAAGACTAACATAATAATCTCAAACATTAACTATTTTATTTGTTTCTCTCAGGAGAATATATGAAAAGAAGATTCCTTCAAGATTTTACAGAAACATTATTTACAGATCAGGATTTTAGCGGAAGATATCGCAAGAAATATTCATTACATCACAGATCTATTTCTATAATCGCATATAGAGGAAATAATTCACCATCGCAAGAAAGATAATGAAGGTCAAGTAGAGGAGTGGATAAACAAAAATCTCATTATCTTTCTTGAAACATTCAAAATAGCAAAAGTAAAAGTTAGATTCTAACGTTGCAAAAGGTTACATTGATCGCAAGGAAGAAGAAGGAAAAGAAAAGCAAAAATAAAATTTAAACTTCAGTGTTGGTCTCGTCAGATTCATTATTTTTGCCATCATGATCAGCCTCATCAACATTCCTATCTTTTCGAGTTTCTCCTTCATTGTTTACAGTTACTTCACCACATGTAGTTACTTTTCTAGGAGGACTTTTTTCTTTTGGGTCTTCCTGAGAAAAATCTTCTTCATTATATTCTTCAGCGTTGGCATATTCTAATTCCTTATCCATGGGAAGAGGAACTTCATCATCATCAACTTCTAGAGGAGGGACAGATACAGTAGGGAGAGATTGAGAAATTAGAATTTTGTTCACGAGAACTTCAGCACTAAGGTGGACCTTGCGAAGGAAACCTCTATCGATTTCTAATCTCTATATTTTTGAAGTATTCGAGATAATCAAGTCTTCTTTCTGCCACATCGTGACATTTTACAAGATCAGAAGTGAGAACCCTATTTTCTTTGCGAACTTTGTCCAGTTTATCAGTCAAATCAGAGATAGTAGAGTGAAGGATTCTTTCAGATTCTGCGAGCAACAGAAATGGCAAAAGATTACTCAGAAAAGGATCTCGCAAGAAATGTAACATAAAATTTGACAAAAAAAAAAAACCAGCAAGTGAGGCAGTCAAATGACTACCTTCTTTTTGAGAAGTTAAATTTTGAATTAATGAGCAACAATTCTCCCATTGATTCATGGCATCGTCAAACTTATCCCCAACTATACCCTTCAAGCGAGATTTTATGTTTTCTTCTTTGGAATGGAGATATGAATTTTCTTTTGCCAATAAAGAATAAGATTCTTTTAATTGGGAGTATTGATCTTGAAGATTGTTGTCCTTTAAACTAAGAGTTAACCTACCCTTGATGAGTTTATCCTTCTCATCGGCAGATGATTCAGTTACTTCCTTGAGTTCATCCTTAAGAGAACGAAGGGATTGCTCTTTATTATCGCATATTCTTTGGAGATTAATCAATTGTTGCGAGGAAATCGCCATCAAACTTGAAAATTTATGTGTTTCTTGAGATAAAGTTCTATTTTCATCTGATAAAGATTTCGTCGCCAAATTAGCTTTGATTAACAAGTATGAGAGGCGAGTAACCTCGCTATTTAGTAAATGTTGGCTCTGTGATAATTGATTATTCTCATTAGTGAGATTATCTATTTGATCAAGTGTAGAGATTATCTAGTCTATTAAACTGATCCATCCAAAAATCTTTTTCAACACGAGCTTCTTCAGCGATAGATTCAAATTTAAGTCTTTCAATGAATCGACTCTGACTTAAAACTAAATATGCAAGCCAAGAATTTAAGAAATAAACTTAAGAATAGGGAAGATGAAAATTTACTAGAAACAGAAAAACAAAAAGACAGAGGCAAGAAGATTATACCTTTCAGCTCCTTATTTTTGCCGCGAAGATTCTTGCAGTCAAGGGAAGAGTTGCGAAGCTGTTGATGAAGATGCTCGCGAGGCAGAGCTATCAGAACCAAAATATTTGGTTAAAGTATCGCAAATAATATGTTTGAGAGGATCAGTAGAATATTTTCTAGCATCATCTAAAATATTAGATAGAACTTCAAAAGCAACATCGACCCCAATTAATGTTTCTTTAGATGAAGGAAGAGGTGTAGAGGAAGGAGTATTAAAAATGGAGAGTTGGAGATTTGGGTTATTTGTAATGGTGGAATCATCAGAGGGAGGGGTGTTTGGAAAAGTAACAGTTGAAGGTTGTAAAGGACTGGAGGGAATTTTATTAACAACAACTGTGGGGGGTTTTATTTAACAAAGAGTCAGGGATGTTAACAGCGATATTCTCGCAAACAGAAGAATGAAGGTATGATTGCAAGGAAATGGGGGTAGCTCTCGCAGACTTTAACTCTGGAATGATGAAATCAGCCTCAAGAGTTTTGTTTTGGCGAAATCTTTTAGGAGGTCTAGCGATACGCTCATCATTCTGCGAATAATAACTTAGATAAGAAACAGAGGCAACAATATTGTTATTAAGAGATAAAATGTGTTTCTTACTACCTTATTACTCGCAGAACTTTTCTTCGTCTTTTCAGTCGGTCTTTTACGAGAGTTAGGGTTTTGAATTACATACTGGGCATTAGGAGTAGCTCCACTAAAGAGAAAACATAATATGAGAACTATGAAGAAATCAAATAGACAAGATTGGAAGATATGATTAAAAATTAGTTCAAATAAATATCATAATTGAAAAGCATACCTTGATGACTCCATTAGAACAGTAGCAGGAGAATATAAAGAAGGATAAAAGTTGCAGACGGAAAACAAAACAAACAGATGAAGAAAATAGAAAAGTAAAAGAAGAAAATTAGTTTTGTAACCTAATCCTACCTTTTATAGGCAAAAGGGGGCGACCTGTTGGTTAGAGACGTGTCGGTAAAAAGAAGACTTTACAACATGTGTAGGCAGTCAAGCTAAAATAACAGAGCTATGTCGAGAAGAAAACATGGAAAGAAAAGAAGATGCGAGCACTATGAAGAGTTGAAGATTCTCATATCTTCTCCACTTTGCGAAGAAAACATGAGAAGAGGAAAGATGTAGGACCATAATATCTCTACAACACTTCTCTGCGAGATTAACAACACTTCCCAGCGAGCATCACCGCAAGCTCTTTAACAACACTTTGCGAATGTCACAAAAACAGTCAAAAGAGTGACGTAATAGATGACGATTGAAGACAACATAATAAAAGCATGTTTATCCCGTGATGGTTACAAAGCTTCCGAGAATGAACATTATAACTATCGTGGTACAATTGCAGGACAAATCCGAAATAAGAGGAAAACTTAGCTTCCATCCATTATGTAACTACCCTATAAATAGAGACCCAATATGTCCAGAAAAGGATGGTGTATTTTTTGAGAGTTGAGAAAGTCTTGAGGAGAGAGAAACTTCAAGAAAAAAGTTGTACTCTTGAATTCTTACATTTCCTGTAAACATTTCTGAAAATCAAATAATAAAGTGTTGTTCTTAATCTTCAAATTTGAGTTAGTTATTACAAATTCTTAACAAGGTTGTAGTGTAGGATTTCCTGCAACTACATATACGAAGTTGACTCTAGTACATATAAATCAAGCGACTCTTAAATGAGTTTTGCTTCACTAAAATATGACAACCAAACTTGACATACCAACGCTTGGTGGGTTCAACCGAGGAATGCGCTGACAATGATTACGAGTGGAATGCCACCGTTATTGAAGTTATTGATCCTTGGGATCATGGTTGGGTACCTGGTCAGCATGGATGGCGCCCTGTCGCTGGTATCCAACCTCGTGCTAGCGCTCCAGCTCGTTATGGTGATTTTTTCCCATAGAAATTGAACTTTGCTGGTATGAATTTTGAATATGCCTACGATGCTGCTGATGTGGACGAAGAAGAAAGTTTCGAAGATACTCTTCCTTCGAAGAGTACGAAGGTACCATCCCTTATATTTGCCCCTTTTTATTCTTGGTTTGAGATTAGTCGGAGTATGAAGAAAAATTGTCTCTGTATTGAGTGATATAATAAACATCGTGGCTTTAGGTACCGAAGAAGAAGAAGAAGATTAATCCCGTTCAATCTTCTAATGTTTCCATTGGATAAACCGAAGTTCCTGAAGAAGTCACCAGTCCTATGACCGATGAGGCTATGGGAGAAGAGGAAATTTATAATAACGAGGAACGCACAGAGACTTCTACTCCCAGTCACGAGGAGGGTGAAAAAACCGGTGACAGAACTATTGAAGAGGAGTTTGTCCCTGGCGGTCAAGGAGGTATTCCAGCTAGTGACCCCTCACTCTCACTTTCCCCGAACTAGGGGAATAAAGATGTTGAATCTCAATCTTCAATCCCTACCGGGTCCGGCCAGGAATTTTCTTTTGGTAAGATTTATTCCTCTGGTGGGCAAGTCGACATTAGCGCTGCTATGGGGATAGCTTCAGACTTCTCTTTGATTTCTCTAAAAGATGAGTGGGATGTCTTTGGGGGGGACCGCTGGTGAGAAAACAGTTGAGGCGAAAGATAGCACTGATAGTGAGGATACCGAAGCTCGTTCTAACAGGGAGGCCAAGTCTAAGAGAGACTCTGATACTGGGAAGAGAGCTGTCGGTGGTGAGGATTCCTCTGAGGCGTCGTCGAAGGGCTTTGAGAGGGCTCCGATGCTCGATGGTGATGATGCCACACTTGAGTGGATAATGAAGAAAAAATTAATATTCGTGCCTAAACCTGCTTCCGTGATCCCTAGTGATAAGATTTTTTATGCTTTTACTCGTCAGAGAATGCAGCTGACGTCCCCTGATGAGGTTGTGGAGGCTTGGGAGAAAAACTTAAGAGCCAATTCCTCTAGTCTTTTAGTTGATCCCCCCGTCTTTCATTTCTGGAATAATGGCTATTACCTATGGGTATCAGTATGGTTACCCTCAGCGACGGATTCTTGAGGTAAGTCTTCGAAATATTTCTGAGGTGAATGATTCGATGTCACATGTTTCATAATTATTATTTGTTTTTTATCAATGCATATGATGAGAAGTGAACACTGCAACCATACCCTTTACCAGTTTTTTAAGTTGAAGGCCCTTAAGCTGGAATCCAAGATTCATCATAGAGAAGGTGAGCTCTCCGCTGCCGAAGCACTTATCACTGCTATGAATCGGGAGATATCGGAGTTGAAGAATCGATTGAAAGGGAAGGAGCGGCTTGGTGCTGAGGAAGAGAAACTTTGTCTTGAGATGGCGGTAGCTTGGAGTAAGTTGGATAAGGATCGTAATGATGCTTCTTCTTACCAGGGTTCTTTTATTCTCTTTTACTTCTCCCTTCCTTCTTATTAGTGTGTTGTCTAAGTCTCCCAACTCATATTCAGCGGGCGATCCTGGAGAGCTAGCATGGCTTCGAAGTGAGAGAACTCGTCAAGCTTCTCGGATCAAAGAGTTGGTGCAGCAGGTCAAGGATGAAGCTGACAAGTGGAATGCTCATGACGATGAGCACAACGCTTTGATGGCTAAGTGGCGAGAAATGCATAGCCAAATGGTCGATATGCAGAACCTGTATAATTTTGATCGTCGGCTGTTCAATGGTACCTTGCTATGGACTCGTGAGAACCTTCATTTGGAGCGTGAGTCTGTTACCTGTTTAGAAGCTACGGTAACAGCTTTGGAAGAAGAGCTGCGTCACGCTAGATCTTCCCATGGTTCTGAGACTCAAAATTATATACGACAACTTGTTCGAGAGAGGAATGAATCTAGAGATGAGGCTTATGCCCTTAGAAAGGCTTTAACTGCTTCTCGGGGCGACGTTCCTCATTTGGTTGATTCTGAGAAAGATCTTGAAGTTAATATGTATGGGCTCACTAAAGGCATAGAGAAAATGAATGATGAAGTAATCAGCTTCGTCACTTAGACTCCATAAAGCAGGTATATTTGGATGAGTGTCAGTTTGCTCTTACGACCCTTCGGTTGGACTACAAGAAAATATTCTATGAGTATGATTTTCTTGACGAATCCCAGGATACTTTAGTTAATGAATATGAGATAGCTTCGGCTAATGTCGAAGGTATATACTTGTTTGGTCGTGGGTAACTTTATACTTCCCTCTTGCTAACTCACTTGTACTTTTTCTTTCCAGAGCTCGAGGGACAGCTTAACCTTGCAAATGAAGAGCTTAAAAAGGCTCAATCTTCCTTAGTGTACCAGGAGGGTCAAACTAAGTATTACGAAGGATTGGCAGGGTCCCGTGATGAAGCAGCGAAGGAGGAAGCCAAATAATTAGCTCGCTTGAGGTCTGCCTTGGCGCAGTCTGAACTTGAGTCTACTGTTATTGCGCACAAATCTCGTTGTCAACTTGCCGAAGAGATTAATAATACTCTAGCCAGGATCGAGCAAGGTCTTTTGAAATATTATAACATCATTAAGAAGTATCCCCGTCACCATATTCCTGAGCCCCTGACTTGTATCTCTGATCCCTCTTCGGGGGGCAGCGTTCCTTCATTCCAGAAAAAGGATCCAGCTGATCATACCAGATCTTCTAAGGAGAAGTAGATTTCGAAATTTGCTTATAAAAAGTTGATCTTTGTTGATTACTTGGCTTCAGGGTGCTCTTTTGTGTATCTTGTTTTTCTTTTGTTTAGTTACCCTAGCTTGTAATCAACTTTTATGAAATGGATCATCGTTTGTTTAGATATGTACAATTCTGTTCTACCTGCACTGTTAGTTTATTAACTTTTTCAGATAATGAGCAAATCTATGTGAAATAAATAAACTAGTGTATTAGGTAATAGAAAGTGTTTGACAGCAATAACTAACATAAGCACCTTTGTTATTGACTTTAGACCTGTCTCCCCGCTGGCTAATCCTTGGCCAGAGGATCACCGAACGGTGGGGGTTGATGCAGCATCCCCGGATATGTAATGCGTTATTAGAATATTTACATGCATTCATTCTGCTGAACCACTGCCTTGTTGGTTAGTTGGGTATCTCTTTCTGCTGGAATCCTTCCCTATGGTCCTACACTTATAGACATTGATAGGGGAGTCCCGAGAGATTGTAAATGATTACTTTCCCCAATAGATATTGTTCAAAAAAAACTTTTTGATTGATATGGTGAGGTTTGCTATTCCTCACTCAGAGATAGTGACATGTTGAGTGGATATGCTGTCCTCTTCTTCTGTCGTTCTTTACGCAGATGCACGTCCATATTATTTTTATGGGTAGTACGGCTTGAGATATTTCGCATTCCATGGATGCCTGAGGACTTCTCCTTTCATATTGCGTAGGTAGTAAGATTCATTCCCTGCGATATCATGTATTAAAAATGGTCCTCCCCACGTTGGTGCCAATTTTCCCCACTTTTTCTCTTGTTGGTATTGTGGTATGGTTCTCAGCATGTACTGTCCTTCTACAAAATTTATAAGCTTAACCTTCTTGCTAGCCTTCGTTGGTAGTTTTCCATCCTTTGTAATGTTGTCTCCCTTCTTTCTTCTAGATTATCGAGTCTTTCGAGCATCATGTCAGTTGTGAGGTTTTTCTTCCAGGCCTCAGTCTTCGTAGTTGGCATGATAATATCTGTTGGGATGACAGCTTCTGCTCCGTAAGTGAGGAGGAAGGGTGATTCTCCGGTAGAGGACCTTCGTGTTGTTCGGTATACCCATAACACATTGTATAATTGTTCGCACCATCGTCCTTTAAGTTCGTCCAGTTGTTTCTTAAGGATAATAGCAAGAGTCTTATTTATAGCCTTAGCTTGGCCGTTACTTTGAGGGTAAATGGGGGTTAATTTGTTCTCCCTGATATTGAAGGTGTCAAAGAGCATATCTATGTTTTTTCGTTGTAGTTGTTTACCATTGTCGGATACAATTTTTGCGGGAATGTTGAATCTGCATATGATATTTTGGAAGATGAATGTGAACACGTCCATGTCTCGGATTCTAGCAAGAGCTTTGGCTTCTACCTATTTGCTAAAGTAGTCTATAGCCATGATCAAGAATCGCTGTTTCCCTGACCTTTCGATCAGGGGACCGACAATGTCTATTCCCCACTTAGAAAATGGCCAAGGGCTTCTACTGAGTTTAGCTTTATCGCAGGGGCATAGATTCTCTTGGAAAAACACTGACACTCCTCGCATCTCTTTGACATTTTGGCGACATCTCGTATCATCTATGGCCAGTAATATCCTTGCATCTTAGCTTTGTCGGCTAGTGATCTCATCCCATTGTGATTGCCTACATCTCCATAGTGTATGTATTTCAGAACCCGATGTCCTTCTTCTCTTGATAGGCATCGAAGTAGAGGTCCAAGAGAAGAATTTTTGTATAAGATCTCGTCCCGAAGATCATACCTTGCTGCTTTTGATTTCACTTTTCAAGCTTGCTTCAAATCCGTTGGCAGCGTTTTTTACTTAAGAAATAGATGAACTTCGGTTCTTCAATCTTCTTTATTTGTGAAGTCTTCATCCTCGTTAGATCTTGTCATAATATCATCTTCAAGAAAATCTTCAGCAATATCTTCCCCTACATCGTCGTCAGTGATGTCTTCGCTGACATTGTCCTTGCGACTTGTAGTGAAGCATTCTTGAGGGGAAACTGAAGGTTCGTATACTCTTGTCACCTTAATTGCCTTGACGTTTTCATTTTTTAACATGGATGATATTTATGCTACGGTATCAGCATGCCTGAGTTCTTTTCTGCATAAGTGTCGGAACTTGATGTTAGGTATCTGGGATGCTAGAGTCTGGACTAAGGCCATGTATGCTGATAGGGTCTTATTGTAGACGTTGTATTCTAGTCCTATTTTTCTTATGACCAGTTGTGAATCAATTGTAAGACGTACATCGGTTATTCCCATTTCTATTATCAAGCGAATGGCATGTATTACAGCTTCGTATTCCATGATGTTATTGGTATGCCCCTTGAATTCTAATCTCAGTGCATGTATGATCATGTCCCCGGTGGGGGTAGTGATTACGATGCCTATGTTTGCGCCTCCCTATTTCTTGACCCATCAACGAAGACCTCCCATCGTCTTTGGTTGGATGGTTCCAGAATATCGACCAGGGTTAAGTCGGCTATAAAATCCGCCATAAATGGTGACTTTTGGGCATGATGGATCTCATGGATGATGTTGAATTTATCAAGATGAGTATTCCATTTTTCTATCCTTCCTACTTTATCAACACTTTTGAGAACAGCTTCCAGTGGTGCCTTGCATGGAACGCGAATGCAGTGAATCGGGAAATAGGTTCTCAACTTTTGAGTTGCCCATACTAGTTCTAAAATGAGTTGTTCAATCTTCGTATAATTCTTTTCCACCGTATTGAGGGTCTTGATGACATAATAGATTGGTTGCTCTATCTTCGTGTTCGTTTTGACCAAAACTGCGCTGTCAGCATCCTTCGTTGTTGCTATGTAGAGATCTAGTACTTCATCGGGATCGAGCTTTTGTAGGATAAGGATTGAGGCCAAATACTCTTTGATTTTTTGGAAAGCTTCTTCACACTCAGCCGTCCATTCGAATTTGCTTCCTTTTTTGAGGATGTTGAAGAAGTGCCTGCATTTGTCCGATGACCTGACAATGAACCTTCCCAGAGCTGTTAAATAACCGTTGAGTATTTGGACTTCTTTTAGATTCTTTGGAGACAACATTCCTATGATGGCTTGTATCTTGGCAGCATCTACTTCTATGCCCCTATTTGTCACTAGATATCCGAGAAACTTCCCTGAGGTGATGTCGAATGTGCATTTCTCCGGATTTACCTTCATGTTGTATTTTTTCATTGATTAAAAAATATCCCTTGGATATTGATGATGGTCCTTGCATAGCTTACTTTTGACGAGCATATCATCAACGTAGACTTCTAGGGTGTTCCTAATCCAAGATTTGAAGATTGCATCAACCATCCTCTGGTATGTAGCCCCTGTATTTCTAAGTCTGAAGGGCATCCTTGTGAAGCAGTAGAGGTCGTGCGGGGTGTAGAATGAAATATATTGTTGATCTTCTTCTGCCAGAGATACTTGATTGTAATCGGAATATCCATCCATGAATGATAGTTCCTCCTATCCTTCGATTGCTTCCACCAGGTGATCGATGCTTGGGAGTGGGTAACTATCCCTTGGACATGCCTTGTTGAGGTTGGTGAAATCGATGCATATTCTTACTCCTCCGTTCTTCTTTAGCACGATATCCATGTTGGATATTTGACTTCCTTGATGAACCCTGCTTCTAACAATTTGTGTATCTCTATTTCAATTGCTTTGTGATACTCTGGTGCCACCTTTCGTACTTTCTGCCTAAATATTGTGGTGCCTGGCTTTATGTGAAGCTCGTGATGTATTACCTTCGGATCAATCCCAAGCATGTCTCCTAATTCCCATGCGAAGATGTCTGCGTACTCCTTGAGTAATTTGAATAAAGCTAGCTCTCTTTCTTCTTCCATCAAGGTCTCAATCTTGATCATCTTCTTTCTTTCTTCCATTCATATATTGATTTCCTTGGCGAGCTCTAAAGATGTGAATGTGGGCTTTGGTTCCCCTAGGAGAGGAACATTCTTTAATTGTTATTTGGTAGGCTCTAGGGCCTTCCCAGCCGAGGAGGTTCCTGCCTTAGTACTTAGAACAATGCTTTCCTTTGTCAGGTTTTTTTCAGAGATTTTTTCGAGGTAAAGATCAATTGCCTTTTCCTTTGCAGCTTCTTTGTTTTAGCTTATCCGGGATTTCCGTTGCTCATCTTGGTTGTTATTGAGATGATTTTTCAATGCTTGGCATTCACATGAAGTTACCTGATCTCCCTTTATTTCCATTACCCCTTCGGGTGTCGTAAATCTAAGGTATTGGTGATAGGTTTCCGCTACCCCTTTAAGATTGTGCACCCAACTACGTCTGATGATGGCATTATAGGGTGAGGGAGCGCCCACCATGTTGAATCGTGTATCAACCTTCATTGGTCATGCGTCCACTTGTAAAACAATATCCCCTAAGGGCTTCATTGGCGCTCCATTAAATCCGTAGATGGTATAGTACAAAGACATCAGTTTTTCCTCGTTAAGTTCCATTCGCTTGAATGTGTCGAATAATAGAACATAAACGAACTTCCTACATCGATGAGGATCTTCTTGATATTGCATCCTGCCACCAGCAGCGTGAGGACCAAGGGATCGTTGTGTTCATCCATGTCTTCTTCGATATCCTCGGTATCAAAAACTAAAGATGCGTTCATCCAATATGTATGCTAGTCCACTTCTACTCCGTAGATCTTGTATAGCTCGCAGTAGTCCTCGAATTATGTCCTCGGCCATTTTCCTATCTGAGTTGTTAGTGATAGTCCATTGGCTTCGGAACATGAAATGGCGTTAAGCGTTCGATTACCCTCTGGGAGTTGTACTTGCTTGCTTTATTTTGTCCTGTCTTCAGTATCCCCCTTATGGATGTATTTCTTGAGATCTCATGCATCAATCAGCTTTTGGATCATTATCTTAAGATTATTTCACTTCTCTGTTTGATATCCATTGAAACGGTGATAGTCGCAGTAATCTCTTGATTTTTCGGTTCATGGGGGCTGATTTCCTTTGGACTATGGACATTCCATGTTTTCCCTACCCTTGATCTCTTTTAGGATGCGGCCATAATTAGTGTTTAGCTTTGTGCACACTTGATCTTCAAATTTCCGATCATTTCCCCGACTATCGCTCCATCATCCTATACCATCTTCTCTTGGACGCTCGGTTGAAATGCCCCTTTTTGACCCGATAGCTTTTGCTGCAGAATTAGTCCGATGTGACCTTTGTGTTTTGGCCCTGGGATTTTCCCGTTGGATCTCCTCAAATCTTGCATGCTTTTCGATGATTACTTGAAGATCTCCTTCGTTATTGGGGACGCTACCATGAATCTCAACAAAAAGTGGGCTCATCCTGTCTAATCCCCACTTGTAATAGTTGATAATGACCACCGGATCGAAATTCCCTATTGCCTAGAAGATCTTGTGCCACCTATCAGTATACTCCCTGATCGTCTCCTTATAGGCGATCGCTAATGAGAAGAGTTTGTCCATTTCGGTGTTGACGACCTTCTTGTACATGTAGGTTGTTAAGAACTTCTCAGTGAGCTGGCCGTAAGAATCGATGGAGTTAGCTGGAAAATTACCAAACCAAGACAACGCTGATCCTTTCAGACTTGAAGGAAAATATCTGCAGAGTATTGCATCATCATAATCCCATCGGTCTAAGATTCGATTGTAATATCGAAGATGAGCCGTTGGATCACTTGACCCATCGTAACACTCGAACGCTGGTACGGAACATTTAAGCGTGATAAGTGCCTTGGCTAAACGCTGGGTTAGGGGCGTAGTACTGGCTTTCTTCATCACTTTCTCCAGTCTCCCACCCCCTTGTCTAGCTTTTAGCTCCTTTATTTCGGCCATCATCTCAGCACGAAGATTTTTCATTGCTAGCTGGCGGTCCTCGTGGATGGTGGGTCGCCATGATCTCTGAATCTCACTATCGAAGTAGTCTGAATTTTCTGGGTCGTAATCCGGATCAGACCGTTGATTTCCTCTGACATTCCTAAGATTTAGTGGTTCTGGATTGTTGACGTTGGCTACTATCATCCTTCAGTCTTGGTTTAGCGGTGGTGCCATGGAGTTAGCCTCGTCAAGCAGAATTTCTACTTCTACGCTGTGAGCGATCCTATCTTTGAGTTATTGATTTTCTTGTGCAAGCAGGGCCACCGCATCTACATACACCCTCTGGTTCTTCCTTAACTCTTCAAGTTCTACCATCATCTGGACGGAATGGTTCGATACTTTGTTCGGTGTTGCCACCCGTAATTGTCCTTCGATCGCTATAGTGTGATCTTCATCAACAATCTGTATTAATGGGACCGGTGGGTCAATATGAGGGGCTTGGAGCTCCAGAGGTTGTTTTGCGGGTTGATTTTTTATCAAGGGAGGTTGGTTAATCTGAAGCGTTCGGTTCTGATCATTGGTGATCGGCATCACGTAGAGTGGCTGTTGTACTACTGATTCTGACATTCCTTCACGCTGCTCGGTTGGTCGGGTGGCTACCATAACTTTGGAATCTCCTTCTCGGGAAGCTCCGATCTTGGACGCATCGGCTTTGGCGGCTGCGGCTTTCAATGCTTCAGTTGCTATTGCGCTGGCGTCCAAGGGAATTGTGCTTTCAGCTACATCTTGTCTCCCGTATACTGTCTTTAGATTTTCGCTTTTCTTCTTGCTGCTGGTCATGACCGGGGTTGTCCTTGGAGCGTCCTTTGACGATGCCTTGGCCTTTCCCATATCTTTCGCTCTTTCAATCTTCGATTCTTTTTGCTGCACAAATAAACCATCATCGGAGAAACGATATTCACGTAGGCTTGGTTAGCGATGTCAGTTTGGATTGGGTACCACGGAAGGTGGAGAAAATACCTGAACGTAAGTTAGAGGCTTTTAAATCATGTAAAATCAACCCGATGTTTAGAAACGTGGATCCCCTCATGGATTCAAAGATGTCGAGATAAAGGTATATATTTCAAGGTAACCAAAACTTGAAAACGTAGACCCCTCAATAAATAACGTGGATCTACTCGTAGATTTTTGATTTTCGAAGGTATATATTTGAAAACTTGGGTCCAATTATGAAAATCGTAGATTTTCTCACAAATTTTGGGGTTTCTAAATGAACACTCCTGAAAGCGTAGATCTGATAATGAAAATCGCAGGTCTACTCATAGACTTTTTGGTTTTTAAATAAACACATACGAAAGCGTAGATCCGATAATAACAATCGCATATCTACTTATAAACTTTTGGGTTTTTAAATAAAAATATCTGAAAGGTCACTATATGGAGAGGTTTGTTGAATGCTAAAACGTTTGTTAGGGTTGCCCCCAGCACTATCATTTCAAAGAATGACGTCGGGGATAACAAAGGTGAGCCAAGTCATAGGATAAGATAAATGTTTTACCGGGACAAAGTCCCTGTTTCTAGCGCCAGAATGTGAACATGTAAGGGCCCTTACATGTTCACAAACAATACCCGCATTTGTAAATAAAACTTTGAGGGGAATAAGAAAGACATAAAATGGTACAAACACGATGACTCACTTACTCAGAGTCTTCGGACTCGTCATAGTCTAGTCAGGAGGGACTGATTCTGCCAAAGTTATCGCTACGATGCATAATGTCATAAACCATAATAACAAAAACATAAGGTAAAGTACTGAAACATAAATAAAACGATGATTTATGTGGTTCAGCACTAAGGCATACATCCACGGGGTGGTGTTTCACTATATTTTGAGGAGTTACATAGATAGTCGAATGACTTTTGAGTGAATAACGCTGCTTAGGTAAATAGAATTCATACATATTCTTCCTATTTCTCTTTCCTATACTCTTTTCTAGTTACTTTAAACTGGTTCATCCCTTCTCTCTTAGTGGAGATGGGTATTTATAGAGATAAGTTATGGGTCCCGCTCTTGCAGACCGTTGCAACCTTATCTTATCGATTCCTGTGCCTACTCCACTAATATATTCGTTCTTGTCCGAGGGATCCAACGGTTACCTTTAATGACGATGGGTCACCACACCCTCTTCCACAGGCTGCTTGACATGTATCCTCTGTTCGGTGCACTTAATGCGGGTGGTTGGGGCGGTCTGCATGTGTTGGGCAGATGTCGGAAGCCCCTATTACATCTGTGTCAGCGAGTTCTACCCCTGTCGTTGATCTTGAGTCTTCCTCGAGATGGAGTAAAGCAGATCCTAGGGTGCTCTTCAGTACTTTTCAGTATCTGAATGCTTCAGTTCCCCTAGGTTCTGCATCATTGGATTAGTCTGATGATGGATACGTGTAGATAATGGATTCCACTTGGTTATTGTGGCGCAGCATCGTGTCTTGATGTCTCAAGTTGTGTGTCCTCCACGTGTAGTTCTTCCAACACGTGGCGAGTGACGGATTTATGTGTATACACTACCCCTATTCCGTAACTCAGATACAAAGGTTCGCAAACCGGATTTAAAATCTACGGATTGACTTGGGTTTTATATACTTATGTATGTGTAACTTGCACCAAGTAGTTCTCAATATCTTACAATTAATTTGAAATATTCCCAATAGCCATATACAATATGCCTTGTTGCTTGGGCAATTTTCAGATAATTAGCTTGAAAAAAAATAGTTTGTGAATAATAAATTGTTCTAATTAAGATTGTTAATGATCTGTGAACATCCATTGCTTAAACCATATTTTGAGAATCTGACCAAGACAAGCTTGAACTCGAAATTTCTTCTTTGCAGTAATAAATTTACTAAAATCATATGACATAGTCTCATGAGATAGAATGGTAAATGTCATGATTAAATAAGATAGGTCCGTATTCACATACTTCTTGTTGATGAATCTCTCGCAAATATCTTCGTTTGTTCTTCGGTCTTCAATTTCGAGGGTTATTTATTGATGTCTGATGCTTAACTACCACACTCTAATCATAGTCTGAGACTTGACTAGAAATCAAGATATAGTTTCGTACATCTAACATGGACAACATGCTTCACATAAAAAAACTTGCGAGTTCAATCGAGCGATGCTTTAACAGTCTCCCTACCTCTTCTCGCTTGTATGAAAGAATTCTAAAAGGCCCTTCTCAAAGCTGATGGGAAACTCCTTATTAGTGGCATAAAAGTGACTCATCGGCCATCTTCTCTTCTAAAATGATTGTCTGGTTTTTACCAAAGGCACTTCTAAAGAGGAGAATACTTTTTAGAAAAACAATGGGATATTTTTAAATAAAAAGACTAAAAATATCGCTACCAAAAGCAAATTCAGGACCTTAAATATTAGGAGAGTTAGTCTAAACGACAAACATCTCGGGGTGAATCTTTTTACTCACACCTCCAAGGATGGATATTTCCGATCGGTTGTGGACCAAGTGAACCATAGGTTAAAAGGATGGAAGGAAAATGTCTTTTCCCTACTGGTAGGAGTGTTCTAATCAAATCTACTGCGCAATATTTATCACAAGAAAAATGGATAAAATAACTAGAAATTTCTTTTGGGGGAAAGCGTTTAGAGGCTGGTAGATGTTTCTTTTCTATGTCTTGGGATGATTATGTGGCCTTCATTTAGAGTCTTGGTGGTGGTTTATTTTTTAAGAGATTACTAACTAGAAATATTTGAGGTGGCATTCGTTTAAAGTCTTTTGTGGGATCCAAAAGCTTTAGTTTTACTGTTGGTGGAAAACTAAATCGTACTGTTATTTTAATTTATGCTTATTGACTTGATTGAGTACCGGTGTAGTTGAACCTTGATAGATCTGACTTGTTAATTCTTCCTCTCTCATGATATAAGGTCACTCGAACTAGTTCAAGTATAGACTATTTCATACCTACTATATTGACTCAAAATCTGAAGGTAAGACTATTGATCATCCATTGTTAACAAACTCCGTTCTCTACGTGATCGGTCATTAGTGAGAATCAAGTTCTGTGTGCAGGTACTTTCAAGATTGAAGACTATAAGATTTTCTTTTTGGTATTCTGATCTTTGTGATTACTTCTTGTACACTTGATTGACTGGGAGCCGACAAGTTGTTTATATCGAATAAACTTTTAAAGCTTGTTGTATAGATCGGAAATCTAGGTAGGTGTTTCTCTTTGGGATTTACTATGATAGTTTCAAGACTAAAATTGATTATTTCAATAGTCTTTATCTTAGTTGATCTGATGAAAAGTATTTATATTAGTCTAACGGAAGAACCTTTGTACTAAACTTATCTCTCATTTATTCTAGAGATTGATAGAAAGGTTTCTGAAATAGGTTAGTCCTTTACTGTTTTGAATTATGATATATATGAGTTGACTGGTAGAAGACTTCACAGCAAGTGAAGCGACTTAAGATGGTGGATTCTATTTTGGGAATCACGTGCGCAGATGCGCAAGGATATTAAAGGGATTGAGTAACTTGGATTATCAAAAAAAATATAAAAAATTGAGTAACTTGGATTTATATTACTTGGTCTTAACTATACGATGTTTTGTAGTCAATTTGTATAGTGGTTTAACTCTGAGGGTATCCAAAATTGGACTAGGTCCCGAGGTTTTTCTGTCTTGCAATTTTCCGCGTCAGCAAAATCTTGTGTGTCGTGTGATTTACTTTACTTTCGCATTATATAGATTTGTCTTAAAAATTGAATTAAACACACTTCTACATTAATCATACTTGGTTTGGGTTCAGATTTCAACTTACGCTATACGCCAAGTGCACATCTTGTTTAAATAATCTTCTTAATAGTTCGTGTTGTATTAGGAGATTACACAAGGTGTATCTTTCATAGGTTGGTGTCGAAAATATTGTGGCCTACTTGGTACCCTCGTTTTTTTAAATGTGATGCTAGAAATTAAAAAAAAAATGGAGAAAGTTATGCATGGTATCCTATCCACTAGTGTCAACCTTGCTTGATATTGTCCTGTCATATCTCCAGACTATGAACTTTTCCAATGTCACAAATCTTTAGACAGCATAAAACATTTATTCATAGAATGCTCTTTTAATAGAGCGGTTTGGTTTTCTATAGATTTCAATAGTTTGTTACTCAATATGTCTTCATATTCCATGGAACTTTGGTTAATTGATATGTCTAATTGTTAGAGCATAGCTCGGTTGAACCCACCAAGCGTTGGTATGTCAAGTTTGGTTGTCATATTTTAGTGAACCAAAACTCATTTAAAGAGTTGCTTGATTATATACTAGATCAGTCAACTTCGTATAGGTTAGCTTGAAAGTATTAGGATATGAGACATTACAAGTATTACGTGAAGACTTGAAGAATTAAAGAAGTGAGGAGCTGCAACGACGACATCATCCTTCCACCTGAGGTTAGTAATATTTGACTTGAACTGTTTCATTCCCTAATAACCTATCTTTCAAGTCATGCATATTGAAAACATAACTGCGAAGCTGTGAATGATTATACTCTAGTTAGACATAGTATTAAGGAATAGAATACGAAGTATAACGTTTATCTTTTGAACTTCATATATAAGACATCGACATAATCATATGAATTCCATTGTGATTATGTATGGGTATGAGTGAAGATTTCATCCTATAAAACAATGTTTTACATTCGTTTAAATGATGTACAATTCATAAACTTGTTTTATGAATCGAAAGGGAAATCGCTAGGATTATTGGTATGGTTATTCATTGCAAATCTATTGTGAATTACCAATATGTGTGTTTAGTATAACCGCTCATAAAATTGTTTATGTATCTTGGTAAAACTATTCACAAGGTCTGACTTATGCATTGGTATGACTTTTATTAGTGAAACCGATCTTAAGTAATCACTCAAGATGGTATGATCGATACGTTGTAATTGGTGGAACTTTAATCTAGGAATTGGGGAACCGATCCTAGTAAGAGGTGTAACTGATCACAAGTGGGGAATCGATCCTTGTAAGAGGTGCAACACGTTTTTAGATATTGGGGGAACTAATCCTATGAACATGTGCAACACATTTTTAGACATTGGGGAACTGATCCTATGAACATGTGAAAACGAATACAAGTAGTTACCATAAGTATGTGGGGAACCGATCCTAGTACCTAGTCAACTAAGTTTTGGTAACTAGTGTGACTATGCACACTACTCACATGGAGGTAGAACCGAAACATGTTTTGGTAGAACCGTGAAACCCATGATTGGTGATTTGATAGGATAATCAATCACATAGTTTTTGGAAGTCAGATGAACCAATTCTAAACTTGTTTGGAAGTGTGGTAAATCGGTTCTAAGATTGTAAGTATGAAAAAGGACTTACAAAGTAAAGATGTCGACATACTTTGAACACGTGCATTAATTCTTACCTTTTATTATTCAAAGATATTACTTAATAGCTAAAGGAGAATCCCGGATTGAAATAAATTGAGAATCTTTTAATTAAGGTTTTTAGTTTTATATGCTTTTACTTTCCAGCAATTAAAATGCATATCTTTAGAAAATAAAAATTGGTAATATGCATTTACTAATTGGAGATTTTATACTGAGATTCCAGTCAATATTTGGACAAAGCATATCCAGGAATTATGAAAACAGAATTTGGAAATATATTGCATATCTTGAGAATATTTTCGGTTTTGGAATTTCCTTGGTGTCCAAACTTTGTTGGTCTATAAATACTGAAGTTTTCATTTCAAGCAAACTAATCCTCAGAGCCAGCAAAACTACCTAGTTGTGTTGTTACTGGTGGAACCCCTATTCGGAGAGGAAAGTAACCTAATTAGGCGAAATCTCTTATGGGCGCTCAGTTTAAAGATTTCTTTGGGATTGAGAAGCTCTATTAGTACCGTTGGCGGGAAACTAGATAATTAAGGTTTATTATTAGTTTTCGATTGATTTGATTGACAAACGGTTGTTGAACTTTGATTGCACCTAGTTTGTTTATGTTTGAGAATCTTCTCTTCTGATATAAGATTCACTCAAACTAGATCGAAGTTTCGACGGGGATCTTTAGACTGTTTGTAGATCTAAAGATGCCTTGTGATAATCCATTGTTAACAGACTCTATTTTGTGTGTGATTGATCACAAGAGATTCAAGTTGATTGTGTGAAGGTGTTTATTGAAGATCTAAGAAGATTTAAAGACGAAAAATATTTCTTATTTGGGTTCATAATCTTTGGTGTACATAATACTTGTTTCGGCTGGAACAGGATCCAACTATAATCGGTTTATCCCTGTGATAATCTAGATTGATTAGTTGAGTAGATCGGCATCAATACAATTCTTTGTGATCAAAAGTATTGAATGCAAAATCTTGACAATTACTTTGGTAGTTGTTATTAGATAGATATAAGGACCTGACAAAGGAGTTTATTAGGATAAACGGAAGAGCCTTTTGTTGAACTCATATCACTTGGTTGAAAAGAGTTATTACCGAACATATTTGTTGTTCCTTACTCTTTGGAATACTAACCAAAGAAATTGTTCCAAGTGCGTGACTTATTGCTAGTTAGAGGCGCAAGGATACAGATGGAACTAGGTGAATTATAGATTTAGTTGCTTGGTTTAAACTATACGAAGTTGGTTTAATTTTGTATAGCGGCTTAATCCTGGGAGTATTCAATTTTAGACTAGGTCCCGGGGTTTTTCTGCATTTGCGGTTTCCTCGTTAACAAAATCTTGATGTGTCTTTTATTTTTCTATTTCCTCAATTATAATTGTTTTACTATAATTAGAAGTAAAATACACAAACATTAATTCCTATTTACTTGATAACAATCCATTGTGTTTGGTCAAGTCCGAACCTATTATCAAGTAAACATACTTCGTTGTTGTATTGTCTTGATCTTGTATCCATGGTCAATCACACAAGTTGTCTTGTTGTCTTATTGTCTCGATCTTGTATCCGTATACGATCACACGAAGTGTGAACCGATTAGTTGTATTATCTCGACTCAGTCCATAGACAATCACTTTCGGAGAAAGGACTTACAGGTGGAAAAGTTTTAGATTGAGGTATATTTGGGTACCCTCGTCTTTTCACTAATGTTAACAAAGATCCCAAGTTCCTCACTGTCTCTTGTCCAATTTTTTGCTCAATTGTTTTATGGTTTATATGGAAGGTTAAATGTGACGCGTACTTCAGATTCTTCATATGATACCCATAACTTTGGTCTTTTCTCATAAAAAATCATTTATACTCCCAACAAAAACTTATTTCCTCCCGTTATTGTATATCGTTGCTCATAATATCGATCAATTGATGGACAATATCCTAAATATGGATACCCCTTATAATATATTTAAAATTTTCAGCGACTCTAACATCTCCGGAGATTGGATTACCATTGAAATTATTTGGATCACAAGTCAGGGAAAGGAATAATCAGAGAACCTAAAGGATATAGTTTCCTTATCGTATCAGCAACTAATAGAATTGGTTAGTGGGAAGTGGAAAAGATATTAACATCTGGTCAGATCCGTGGGTGCCCTCTGTTCCTGACTATAATCCAATTATACCATCTGGAGGCACTAATGGGGCTACAATTGTTAATAATTTAATCATCGCTGAAGAAGGTAAGTGAAATGTCCCTCTACTTAACTCCACTTTCGATCTTGTTTTTGCTGACCACGTCCAAAAGAGTTATATCAACAAAGACTATTTTTACGATCTTATACTGCTAAGTTTGTCCCATAATGACTCTGACTTCCATTGGAAGCGTTTTTGGAATGCAAAACCCTTAGCCCCAAAAATTCACAATTTTATATGCAGAATACTGCGCAATGGGGTAGGTGTTTTGGCTAAGATTAGCACGCACATGGAAGGAATAAAAATAGATTGTCACTTATGTGGCTATGCTATCGAAACAAATGATCACTTGTTTTTTCAATGCTAAATTACCCAAGTTATTATTTTTGCTTCTCCCCTTAATTTCAGTACCCACTGTAGATACACTTATTTACCTCCCTCACCACGTGTACTAGCATCCCCACGTGGAAGCCACGTCACAAAGGTGGGTGACACACAGGATCATCCGTGGGTCTAGATAGTGCGCCATCTGTCAAGATAAGCGATCGAAGATGAAGGAGCATCAAGGGAAGGTATACCCGCGTAGCACCAAAGAACTTCCCTATTACACTTTACCCCCTCACGAGGCAAGATGTGATCAACGGCTAGGTGAAGCCCCACTGACAGACGCGACAGGGAAGGAATGACACCGCCTGGCGCGAAGGACATGTGTCGGTTGGACCGACGACAAGAACAAAGGCAGGCCAGCGTGATGAGCGTAGGAATAATAGAAGCCGCGGGATGACAGGGAGGTCCGCGGACTATGCACAGAACACAAGAAGATAAGGATACAACAGCTCTTTCCCAGTCTTAGGAAGAGAGAGAGATAGATTGGTCAGCGTGATGATATTAGGAAGCATAGAAGCCGCGGGATGACCAAGAGGTCCGCGGACTATGCACAAAGCACAAGAAGATAAAATTATAACAACCCCTTTCTAAGGGACCCACGTAGAAGAGCTATATATATGACCCTTCCTGTTACATGGAGGGGGGTCGAACAATTGGAGAGAGAGGGGGAACAATTAGAGAGAAGAGTAAGTATGAGCGTTAACCTTCGGGTTCCATGATGACCCAAAGTCTTTCGACTAATCTTGTAATCTTTTACCATCATAGTGAATCACCCTCAGACCTTTGGATGTAGGCCTTAGAGCCGAAACACATAAATCTTTGTCTTATTTACATTTCGTGTTGATCTACCCTAATATTTGTATGCATCTCTTAGATCTGTCGTTATGGATGTTGAGGAGATCATGAAAAACCCGTGGGGTTTAGAATCAATGAATCAACATCTATCCTAGCATCTCACAATATATTCGTACTTTAATGCATGCACTCTGTACATGCGAAGATTGGTTGTGGACACGTTGATGCCTACGTGATTTGCGTGTTCACAATTTGGCGCTAGAAACAGGGACTTTTGTCCCTATCAAAAGATTTATCTCTCTGTGATTTTTAGGCAGATTTGCGCTTTAAACTCGTTTTTCGCATCATACCTATGATCTTTGTATTTTCTACTCTCAGATCTGGGCCTCTTACGACTTTTAACCGGCAGATCTGTGTTTTGGGCTACTTTTTTCATATATTTATGACTAATGTATTTTCTACCAACAGGTCTGGGCGTTTTATAACCTCTGGACCGACGGACTTAGGTTTTAACTATTTTTTACCAGTAGCCTCATAACGGCCCTAGGACCCCATTCTTTCAATTGAGTCGGTACATCTACCCACGTTTTTTTTTATATATTACCCGCATGATCAGTAGTTTGAATGCATTCTTTTCCGCTAGGAATCCAACTTGTGGGTACCGTGAACTAATAGCTAACCCGTGAATCTTGCCTCGTTTTATCTCCGTGCCATATCTGCAGAGTATTGCAATGGAAAAGAGCAAGGACGTAGGAAAATCGAAGGTACCATCAAAAGAGACACCTAGGACTATGCCAATAATAACAAGGAGCAAATAGACAAGCGAAAGACTCATAGCCGGGGGCAAAACGCAGAACGGATCGGAAGAAGCATTACTCTCAGAAGCGGGCATCATTGCAATGGAAGCATAGAAGGCTGCGGCGGCAAAGGCTACGTCATCTACAATGGTAGCTTCTCAAGTGGATGTCTCCAAAGCGATGGCTACGGCCAGACCTAATGAGCCCCAACATGCAGCAGTAGGCTCGGTGATCCAAGACCCTCCGTACGGGATGCCGCCGGTTAATGGACGAAATACACAACTACGAGCAGGATACCACGGGGTGGTAGAACCCATTGTGCAGCTGGTGGAAGAAGTTAATACCGAGTCCCCGACGGACAAGCCCAACTTCAAGCAGAACGCTAAGTCAAGAATCAAACCAGTCTGCGCATATATGGGCGGAGCTAGAAGAGCTGAAAAGGAGTCAAAAGACATACGCAGACGCGGTGACCTTGCTAGCCCAAGAAAGTCAGCAATTGAGAGAAAAGATCCTCCAAAACGCGGAGCTAGGGAATCAACAAGACGAGGCTAACTATTCGATGCAGAATGCAGACCGAAGAGCGATCCTCGAAAACATCCCTGCGGCAGGTAACCAAAGAAGAATACCCCGAAGAGGTGCGCATAGCAACAGGAGGTCTGACCAAGACTATTACCCGGAGACTTCGGACTACTACGACGAAGATGAGGACACGTTGCTACAGCCTACGAAGAAGGCACAATCATCCATGCAAGACGAGCACTATTTGGCGATGGAGAATCTTCGTGCAGAAATGCTAGCAGAAATCAACCAAATCAAGACCAGGCAAGGAGGCGTAAGGCTAGAGCAGGTTATGAAAGAAGCCAATACTACCCCTAGCGCACCGTTAGCTACGGCTACTATTCCATGTAAATGTCGGGTCCCATCCTTCAAATATTACGATGGGTCCGCGGATCCCGCGGCCCATCTACGATATTACAACAGGTAATGGCAGGTGGGACTATGATGAAGCTATACTATGCGAGATATTTCCTTCCGGCTGAAGGGATCCGCGCTATCCTGGTTCGATAACTTCAAGCCGGGGATCCATCGATTCGTATGATCGGCTCACCGAAAAGTTCTTGGCCACCTACATGTATAACAAGGTCACAATACAGGAATGGACAAACTCTTCTCGCTTGCAATCAATCACGGGGAATCCATTCGGGAATACACGGATAGGTGGCACAAGATATGTCAAGCCATAGGACAGGTAGATCCCGTGGTAAGTATTAATTGTTACAAATGGGGACTGGACAAGATGAGCCCATTGTTTGTCGAAATCCAAGGCATCATCCCCGCCACAGAAGGAGATTTGAGGATAATCATCGAAAAACATGCAAGGTTGGAAGAAATTCAGCGGGAGAACCCAAGAGCGCAGGCTCAACGACCTCCACGGACCAATTCCGCGGAACAAGCAAGCGGATCTAAAAGTTACCAAAGAGATTCGAAAGACGACTACAAGAGGTCTGGCGGGAAGGTTCAAGATCAAATCTACACGAAACTCAATACCAAACTACTCACGCATCTTAAAGGAGATCAAGGATCGCGAAAATTTAGACTCGGCCTTGGACTAAGGGGAAACAACCACCAGCCTCGGAGAAGTCCAGAGAATACTTGTGATTTCCACGCTTCAACGGGCACCCAACAGAGAAGTGCAAAAACCTCAAGATAGTGATACAAAAGCCGATAGACGCGGGGATCTCAAGAAATACGTTGAAAAGACTGCACCAGAAGACAGGGCCAAACGCAAAGAAACAAGTCCAATTACCAGAAGGCAACCGCACGAGTGAATACTATATCATGTTCAGAGAATAAAGAACCAACCCTAACCTGAGATAGGAAAAAAGACTGAGGAAACAATTTGAGGACTATTGTGAGCTTTACAATTTGGAGGGGAAAGAGGTGGAAGATCATCAAGAATGGATGGACGCACCCCTAACCTTTGAAGCCGAGGATATTGAAGATGACATGGAAGACCACAACGATCCTCTGATCCTCACCTTTCCAATTGCAGGATGTAACATAAAGAAAATCCTCATCGATGGGGGGAGTTCCGTAAACGTCCTATTTTATGATACCTTCAAACGTATGGAGCTCAATGACGAGCAACTCTCGGCCTCACACCACACCATCCACGGATTCAATGGTACGGCTACGAAGCCTATCGGAGATATTGTTCTGCAAGTGGATGCCGGCCCCATGAAAGTTGACGCTCGTTTCAGTGTGGTAGACACACCTTCACCTTACAATGCCATTATTGGGCGGAGGTGGATCCACAAGCTTAAGGGGGTCGCAGCTACCTACCATCAATACCTTAGGTTCCCTACCCCCCTAGGAGTGATGGAGATTAAGGGTGATCAAGCTTCCGCAAGGGAATGCCAGGCAATGCAGATGCAACTCAACAATGAGGAAGACGAAAAAAGGAGAACTCGTAGGGCTCGAAACAAAGCAATATCAAAGGACAAAGCCATCGATGAATACCTGAAAGAAATCTCAGGGAAAAGCTTATCCAAGGGGCACTCCGTAGGAAACACGGAAGTATCAACATCAATTGCTAACCGAGACTCCCCTACGAACAAACAACCCGAGCCTGCCAAATAGCAATTACAGAAAGTTCCTCACCTTGGGGAACCAAAACCCACGTTCACATCCTTGGAAGCGGTGAAGGAAGTTAACATCGGGGAGAGAGGGGAGCGGAAGAAGATCAAAATAGGAACTCGATGGATGAAGAACGCGAAGCCTCTCTGGTGAAACCGCAAAAGGAATACGCGGACGTCTTCGCGTGGAAACTATCTCGACATGCCGAGGGAATAGATCCAAAGATCGTAGACAACATGAGCTGCGATTAAACCCGGCACACCTTTGCAAGAAGACGAAGGTGCGAAATATAGCCACGGAGTATCACAAAGCAGTGGAAACGGAATTGCGAAAGCTGTTGGAGGCTGGTTTCATAAGAGAAGTCAAATATCCCACCTGGATATCTAACATGGTGATTGTACCAAAGAAGAATGGCGGGGTCAAATCAGATCGATTTCACCAACTTGAACAAAGCATGCCCCAAGGACAGCTACCCACTACCAAAAGATCGATCAACTGGTCGACGCGGTAGAAGGATACGAAGAGCTATCATTCATGGACGGGTACGCCGGGTACAATCAACTATTTTTAGCAGAAGAAGACCAGCAACATACATCATTCTACACACCCCACGGCCTCTATTGCTACGTAAGAATGCCCTTCGGACTCCGGAACGTAGGAGCAACATACCAAAGGATGGTCGATGCTTTTTTCAAACCGTGGATTGGTACTACCCTCGAAGTCTACGTTGATGATATGCTCGTAAAAATCAGATTCAAGAAGAACCATCACCAAGACTTGAGGGACATCTTCGAAGCTATGAGGGGGCACAACATGAAGGTAAATCCGGAGAAATGCACCTTCGGAGTAACATCTGGAAAATTCTCGGAGCACCTGGTAAAAAAAGGGGCATTGAGGTAGATCCCGCAAGAATCCGAGCCATAGTAGACATGCCATCCCCAAAGAACCTAAAAGAAGTACAAAAGCTCAATGGATCCATAGCCGCTTTGGGAAGATTCATCTCCAGATCCTCGGATAAGTGCAAGTTCTTTTTCAACATATTGAAGAAGGGAACAAAATTTGAATGGACTACGGAATGCGAAGAAGCTTTCCTAGGCATCAAGCAATACCTAGCGGAGATACCTATCCTTCAGAAACCAGATCCTGACGAAGTTTTGACGTTGTACATCGCAACAACCGATGACGCAGTAAGCGCAGTACTTGTCAGGACCCATACAAAGGAAGAACAACCAATATACTATGTCAGCAAAACCCTGAACTCCGCAGAAAAAAATTACACGAGGATCGAACAACTGATTTTAGCCATCGTATGGTCCACCGTGAAGCTGAGAATGTACTTCTTGACGCATGACATACGTATCCCGTGTCGAGCACCCTTAGAAGCCATCCTCAAAGGGGCAGGAAAGGTAGGACGCATAGCAAAATGGAGCACATACCTCGACCAATTCAGCATCCACCATGAGCTTCAACACTCTCAGAAATCCCAAGTACTTGCGGACTTCCTAGCAGACCTACCTCTGGACAACGAATAAGAAGTGCGCATATAGGGATGGAGAGCCGCGGGTGCCCCAGAAATTGAAAAGCAAAAGGAGCCAAACGATATCCTTGAACCAGCAAACCCACGGCAATGGGATGTCTTCGTAGACGGCTCCAAAAATAGAGAAGGCGCTGGATTAGGCATCGTTATCACCACACCCACAGGGGATAGAGTCGTACACGCATTCAGGTTGGAATTCGAAGGCCATACAAATAACATCGTAGAATACGAAGGAGTGGTCCACGCCCTCCGCTTGATAATCGAGATGGGGATACAAGAAGTACGGTTGACCAGCGACTCCCAGCTAATCATACGGCAGATAGGCTACGAATACAACGTGTACGACGAAACACTAATGGCATACATGGCTTTGGTGCAAACGTTGGTTTCCCAAATACCAAAAATCAAGTTCCGACATCCGCGCAGAAGGAACTCGTGCACGCAGATGCCTTGGCTTATGTTTCGGCCATGCTCAAGAACAAAGATGTCAAAGAAATCAAGGTGACAAGAGTGTATGAGCCATCCGTCAAACTCCAGGAGATATGCGCGAGTAACCAACGCAGGTCCGCAATGGAGAATGTGTCCGAGGAAGAGGATATCGGAGATCTCATATTCGACGAATTCCAAGACGACGATATAATGCAACAAGCAGATGCGGACGACGATTACAGTCGGGAAGAGGATTGGAGACTCGGAATCCACTCCTTCCTCCAAGAAGGGAAGATACCCAGGACACCAAACAAGCTAGGAAAATACAATCCAGAGCAGGGATGTATGAGCTAAGAGACGGAACCTTATACAAAAAATCATTCCTAGGGCCACTTCGTCGCTGTTTGTCCCGATCCGAAGGACACGGCATCTTGAAAGATATCCATAGAGGAGATGCAGGAAATCACAGCGGAATGAGATCGCTTGCAGATAAGGCAAAGACGCATGGTTACTATTGGCCAACAATGATCCAAGACGCGGCTAGAATGGCGAAAAGGTGTGAGGAATGTCAAAGATTTAGCAGGCGAATCCACGCCCCAGCCACAAAGCTGAATTAGGTGGACAGTCCGTGGCCCTTCGCAAGGTGGGGAATCGACATTGTGGGCCCGCTTGTATCGTGAACCGGAAAAGAAGATTCCTAATAGTGGCTACTGGATTACTTGACAAGTGGGTAGAAGCCAAGGCACTTGCGAGGATTCGTGATTCAGACGTCTTCACTTTCATATTTAAAAATATCATTTGCAGGTTCCCAGATCCCCGCGGAGACAGTTTCCGACAATGGTCAACAACTACAAGGAAAAAATATCGACTTGCTGTTCGACACCTTCAAAATTCGGAAAAACAAGTCCACTCCTATATACCCGCAGAGCAACGGACAAGCGAAATCCACAAACAAAACCCTAGCGCTCATCCTCAAAAAACAGTTAGATGAGTACAAAGGGCGATGGTGTGAACAGTTACATAACGTTCACAGGCATACATGACAACTCAAGATCAGCCTACCGGGAATCTCCATTTCTACTCACATACGGAGCGGAAGCAATAATTCCCACGGAAATTCTACTACCCACAACAAAGACAGAAGCGTGGGAGAAGAACCTCACCACGGACATGATGTTAGAAAAGCTTGATGACCTCAAAGAAAGAAGAGAGACCGCACTACAGAAAATGGAAAACTACCAGCGCAGGCTGGCCAGAGAGTATAACAAGAAAGTAAAACTTAGGAATTTTGTAGAGGGCCAGTATGTGTTAAGAACTATTCCCCAATACCAGCGAGAAAAGAAGTGGGGAAAATTAGCACCAACTTGGGGCGGACCCTACGTGATACACGACGTCGCCGGAAATGGCTCCTACTACCTGCGTAATCGAAAGGGAAATACTCAGCACTGTGGAACGTCAAATACCTCAAACCATACTATCCATAATCTATCATCTTCGTATGCATTTCAGAAGAAGAAAGTTGACTTACAAGTCCGCATGTTTCTATCTCTGATGGAGGAATAGCACGCCTCAACTTTTCAATCAATACAAATTTTCATCTTCAATTGACACAACTCTACTCGTTACCTATACGCATCTCGATGCGCTCAATACCCATAACCAACACCGTATGAGACACATGTATATACCCATAAGCATTTCAATTTACACATGTATATACCTATAAGCACTTCAATTTACTCAGAATACTCAATACCTATCCTTACACAAAGAGGTCAACGAAACAACCGAATACGAATGTACATTGAAAATCATTCCATATATTAATAAAGTGTCAATGCTATTGTTACCCCGTGGACATAGGCCCTAGGGATGAACCACGTAAACTTGTGTGTAGTTACTATTATGGTACTTCAATAAGGTGAATGTTCCGCACAAAGCGCGGAACATACTCACTACCATACACCGGGAACAAACCGGACAACGCATACACATGCCATCTCTTGAACTCCCCCATAAGCGTCTATAAGTGTACGACAGGGGTGACTTCCTAAGGAACGAGATACCCAAGTAATAATTATAAGCCGCGTTACTCTTGAACGCCGGCTAGACCCACCGCTCAATTAATCCTGGCCCGGAATTAGCCGAGCGGGGTGACAGGTCGCAAGACGATTCCGAGGACACCAACCTACGGAATTGCATTAACACTACAATTTATCAGATCTTACAAATCAAGATCCACGGATAGCAAAACCAATCCCGTGGACAACGCAACCATTCACGTGGATTTTGGAACTAATCCACTGACCTTCGTTTAAATACAAAGTTTACGGAATTACTTACTATATTAACAGGGATCTATAAAAATAGACGCGATTTCAACAAAATACAAGTTCAGATTTACACATTGAAGTTTGATCTATTACAGGGCGGTTGATTACGAACCTAGCAAGAAAAGTAGCAAAAACGCTAAGAAAATTAAGCAACTGAGATCAATCCCCAACGTACTAGTTACGATTTATTGAGAAGGAGCACCATCCGCTGGTTTATCCTTTAACGACTAAGGAACACTACCACCAGATGAGGGGCCGGAGGAACCTGAAGGGAGACCGGGAACGGGACGCCGAGTATAATTCTTGCTTATTCCATGGGTCTTCTTGAGATCCACTCAATCTCACCAAGAGTCCTGTTAATCTCCTCCGCCAATCGCTTACGCGCCACGAAGCCTATAGCTACGCTCTTCATCTCGGCTTGAGTTAGGGAAATGGAAAGATGCTCCGCTTTCTCGCAGCATGCTTCATCGCTTCCCTCTCGAGACGAAGCCAGACCCGATGATAGATAACATGCTCTTCCAATTGAACTATTTTAGCTCGAGCTTCGGCAAATTTGTCATTTGCAGCTTGAAGAGCATCCTTGAGCTCTGCAGAGATATTAGAAGAAAGTGAGTAATAACAAATACAACATGAAGCACACTCGATAACGAAGACATATACCTTCACAGCGGTTAACCGCGGAGTCTCGTGCTTCTGCGGCATAATCATATTCGTTCGAAAGCCTATCATAGTCTACCTGCATGAGATTATGAGCATATTGACTCGCGCTAAGATCATCTCGAAGCATTGAGTTCGAGTGATAATATCGGTTAACCTCATCATTCTTCGATTCTAACCCCTTGTTAAGACGATACATAGTCACCTCTAAGTTCCTCTCATACTCGGCCTGACGAGCCACATCAGTTCGAGACGCGGATAAGGCCCTACTAAGAGCGCCAGATTCCGCCCTAGCATCATCTCGTTCCTTGGCAAGACGTCGCATATAATCCCGCACATCATAGGGATGAGAAGAACGTGCTCGCCGCAATTCTTCTTCCATATCATTAATCCTAACCTCTAGGGCGGAAATCTGGCCACGGGCTTCCTCGAGCCTATCCCGTGTCCATAAGAGAGTCCCGTTGAGCAACTCACGATCGTGATCGTTTCGATTTCGCAAATCTACCCAACTAAATTTTGTCTGACGCCATTCTTCGGCCATAGCGTTATGAACATCCGCGCGAGCATTCCATTTCACTGCTTCGCTCTTAAGTTTCTCAACTAACTCAGCAATACGCCCCTTTTGGCGAACTCTCTCACTACGAAGACACATCAATTCAGGGACTCCGCCCCGAAGACAATAGCGGGAGGAGGGAAGAAAGAGACGACTCAGAACATATAGGGAACATCGGAAAAGCAAAGTAGGGGAAGTTCAAACCTGAAAGGGACGAAGAATTCTGCTCAGCAACCTCTAACTTTTCCTTGACTAAAGCTAGCTCAGAACGGAGCGCAGCCTCATCCACGCCATGTTGTTCCTTGCGCTTAAGAAGATCCCTCAGTTCAGTTATCTCCCTATCTTTAGCAAAGGCCGCAGCTTCGACGCTCGAAAGCACTCCTTCACGGTGGCGGAGTTTTGCCTCTAGCTTAAGAGACTTGGCCTTGAAGATCCGGTATAGAGTATGGTTACAATACTCACTCCTCATCACCTACGGATCAAAAAGAAATTAGTTCAAATAACATATCCAAGTAAGAGCAGGGTTACAAAGAATGGGACATACCTCCAATAGTCTCTGCTGAGGATAATTATACTGGTACCCATCAGCAACAGCCATCATACCAGCGACAGTAGAAGGAGGATTCACCACCAAATCAACCCCGCTGGACACAAGATCCTTATCCCACTCTACATCTAAAATCTCCGCAGAGATCGACTCCATATGCTGGCGAGTAAAAGAGTACGAACTCTTTTCCCCTTCAATCACAGGGGCAGGATGCGGCACGACGAGAAAACCCTTCTCTCTAAGCCAACCTAAGACAGCATCATCACCATCCGCGATTAAGGATTGTGGGAAATCATCAGAGGGAGAACCCAAGGGATTCACACCAGGTGCGGCACTAGCTTGACCTTGCGTCAAAATACCCCCAACACCGGAGGAGGTGCCACCATAACCCTCCGGATGAACCAAAGGAACCTCAGCACTAGGCACAGCTGTCACGCCACCACCACCGCTACCTTTAAGCACATCCCAGTCATCACTAGGAGAAAGAAGACTAAAATCCAAGATGAGTCCCATAGCCGCGGCCATATCAAAAGACTGATCCCCGGACAGAGTATTACCAAAAGAAAACTCACCACAAGCACCCACGTCCTGACCACCGCTAGCCACAAAAGCAACTCCCTTTCCCTTGTCCGTGATCGTCCGTTGTTGACCGACCTCCATGACCACAGCCCAAGATATTTTGATCCATCAATGGTCCGATCACCATCACCACCGAGGACTTGATTACCATCGCCACCTCCAACTCCGCCACCGCGCCTCATTAACAATACCACCATCGCCACCTCCAACTCCGCCACCAGCGACCTCATTAACAATACCACCATCACCACCTATGGCTTGATCACCAACGCCACCATCACCGCCACCAGCAATATCTCCTTCTTGCAAAGGTGGAGAAGTCTCAATCCGCTCCTCTTCGTCGGACACATCCTCTCCAGTGTTCACTGGACTGCTCACATATTGAATCCCGTAGAGTCTCCAGTAGGAGAATTTGACGATTGCTTGGGGTTGATCTTTTTCTTTCTAACCACCTGCGGGACATAATAATAAATAACCTTGAGTATCTCCTTTCCTTGGCATAATCAATATTACTTAAGAAAGGGAAGGGGCATATATACGAAGAATACAAACATACCTTAGCAACACTAGCATTCCGCGGAAGATGGTTTGCATCGGAGTTACCCTCCTCGTCCGCGTCATCAACATCACGGTAGTAATCAAAATCCATACCTTCAAAACTCATCTTCCAAGGGCAGTAATGGGCGTAACGAGAAGGAGAGGTTTCGCGGTAGGAGCTGTCAACACTAGGTTTCAAACCATGTGGCCCAGGAACCCAGCCATAGGCCCACGGACCAACAACCTCAATAACGGTGGAAGACCATTCGTAATCATGATCACGCTTGATCCTCTCATCAGCAGGAATAGGAAGACCTTCGGCACCATGAATCCTTGCCATCTTGGAGTCACTTACTTCGCTCAAGAGGCGAATTTCCCCTCAATGGGAGCAATATTCGCAGATTCTGGGACCACGGCTTGCGCGTCTTCCCGTTAACATAATCTCCAAAGGATTTGTTAAAGTTTTCAGGAGTATACCACCCTTTCTCCTCTTCTAAGTTGGGAGCATAGCAGGTCATCATCGTTTGCCCCTTGCTACGAAGATAGCACTCTCGGAGATGACGAAGGTAATTTCCGTCAATTCTTTGCACCCACGGTTATGGCTCTTCTTAGCGATCACGGCTAGATAAGACCCGGTAATAGAAATCATCACCGACTTTATATAAAGGCAACATCAGACCAGCCTCAAAAGCGCCCACGGTCGTCAATAGATGAAAATCATCGTCATCGATAATTAACAACCATCTCGTAAGTTATGTCTTTATCGGGGAATAGAAACTCACTTGGAAGTGTCAAGACCGTGCTTCACTTTGAAGGCTTCAAGATCTATGTTCCGAAAGTGAACTCTTATTACCCATGGGTAGGGGACGAAATGTGACAGCAAAGTCATCTTCATAAGCATCCCCGCAACATCTTCCGCAGTAATCTGATACCTTCTTCTTAGGAGGAACCACGTCTCCCAAAGACTCCATATCCGAGGCCTTCCTCTTCGCGGGCCGATTCTTAGTTGTTCTCGCCCCGAGCTAGGCACAGATGAAGACGGAGGAAGATTAGCCCGCAAAGGAGGCATGGTACGAAGAGGCTGCACATTTAAGAGTTCGGTCTTGAGTCTCGCTGCCTCTTAGAAAACTCATCTCTAGGACGACTCGAGGCGTATTTCGACCCCCGGGGTGGATCACCTCTTTGGAACAGAGGCCTCTGGATAGAAGGCGAGGATAGACGCCTATCCCGAGGGTTACCCTGAGCAGAGGAAGGAGAAGCCCCTTCCCTGATGTGAGAATCTCCCCGAGGAGATCTATGAGGACTCGACGGAGGAGTTTGATAAGGTACCCGCGGATAATCCGACATATCTGCGAACACAAACACAAACAGGAGGACTAGTCAGTCAAGGAAGATCAAAAACGAGGAAATCTCAAGAACAAGAAGAACACGAAGAAAACCCTAAGTTTCACCAACCGCCGATTAAATTCTCAATTCATTACCCCACTCAAAAAGGATCAAAACGTAGCGGTAAAAAACACCTAGTTCAGCGGGGGCAATCTTCGATTCCATGACATGCATGGGATTAAAACCCATCACGATTCATCACGAGAAAATCAAAAACTCCACAGAACAAAAATGGCGAACAAACGAGACAAAAACCCTACACGAACCTCAATAGTTGTACGAAGCAAAGAAATGACAGCAACAACAACACGAAGACGGAAGCAACAAAGAATAACGACGGCAAGGTAGCAGAAGCAACAGTAATGGTAGCAGAAGAAGTTAAGAGGGTAAAGAAGAAAATGGGGCAGAGAATAAAACAGAGAATGTGAGTTTAACTCACATTCCATCATTCTCTCCTCTTTTATGTCGCCAGAAGATACCGCCCACTACCCAAGGGGAAGTCATGACATGTAGGGGAAACGTGCACAATAAATTAAAATAACTCCTTTTTAGGAGAAGTTATGAGGAGGGAGATAAAAACATATCACACGGTTCTTCTTCCAACTATAGCTGGCGCCTAATCACAAGAAGAGGGGAAAATTGTAGATACACTTATTTACCTCCCTCACCACGTGTACTAGCATCCCCACGTGGAAGCCACGTCACAAAGGTGGGTGACACACAGGATCATCCGTGGGTCTAGATAGTGCGCCATCTGTCAAGATAACCGATCGAAGATGAAGGAGCATCAAGGGAAGGTATACCCGCGTAGCACCAAAGAACTTCCATATTACACTTTACCCCCTCACGAGGCAAGATGTGATCAACGGCTAGGTGAATCCCCACTGACAGACGTGACAGTGGAAGGACCGACACCGCTGGCGCGAAGGACATGTGTCGGTTGGACCGACGACAAGAACAAAGGCAGGCCAGCGTGATGAGCGTAGGAATAATAGAAGCCGCGGGATGACAGGGAGGTCCGCGGACTATGCACAGAACACAAGAAGATAAGGATACAACAGCTCTTTCCCAGTCTTAGGAAGAGAGAGAGACAGATTGGTCAGCGTGATGATCTTAGGAATCATAGAAGCCGCGGGATGACCAAGAGGTCCGCGGACTATGCACAAATCACAAGAAGATAAAATTATAACAACCCCTTTCTAAGGGACCCACGTAGAAGAGCTATATATATGACCCTTCCTGTTACATGGAGGGGCGTCGAACAATTGGAGAGAGAGGGGGAACAATTAGAGAGAAGAGTAAGTATGAGCGTTAACCTTCGGGTTCCATGATGACCCAAAGTCTTTCGACTAATCTTGTAATCTTTTACCATCATAGTGAATCACCCTCAGACCTGTGGATGTAGGCCTTAGAGCCGAAACACATAAATCTTTGTCTTATTTACATTTCGTGTTGATCTACCCTAATATTTGTATGCATCTCTTAGATCTGTCGTTATGGATGTTGAGGAGATCATGAAAAACCCGTGGGGTTTAGAATCAATGAATCAACATCTATCCCAGCATCTCACAATATATTCGTACTTTAATGCATGCACTCTGTACATGCGAATATTGGTTGTGGACACGTTGATGCCTACGTGATTTGCGTGTTCACACCCATCTTGTTGAATAAATGTTCGTTAGTGCCTGCTGCAAATATTGGTTATCGAAGCTTAATCGCATTGATAGTTTCTCTATGGGTGCTTGCATCTAGTGGGAAGTTTGGAAAGCTCGCAATAAGGCTGTCTTCGAGAATTATCCTATAAACATCCAGGTTATTGTTAATGAATGTTTGTTCTGGTTTAACTCTTATAAAGAAAACATGAGTGATGATATTAAGGATGTACATCTTCATAATACTCTAGCCCCAGCTGGTCACCATTTATCTCAGTGGACCTCTCCTGCACCTAATTGTATTAAGGTGAATGTTGATGTGGCTGTAGCGAATGAATGATCTTATGCAGATGTTGCAAAGGACGTGAATGGTTCTATCTTAGGTGTTGGTTCTGTTTTTGTCAACACAACCATCCCTATTATGGATGAAGCTAATAGTTTCCTATTAGTGTTTTCTCTTGCTCGGCGGATAGAGGCTCACAACATTATTGTTAAGGGAAACTTCCAAAAAGTTGTTCACATTCTTCAGAAGAAAAACATTAGCATCCCATGGAGAATTCGGCATATCCTTGATGAAACTGGTACCAAGACCAGAGAATTTGTAATACCCCGATATTTGGCAGTGGTTGGCCGAATGGAATATAAGTAATGGTTTGTCCTTTCCTAACACCGAGGCCTTTTCAGCATAATTGACTCCATAGTTGGCAAAAAACTCTGCAGTTAAGCGTGCTCAGGTGGGAGTAATCCATAAATGGGCGACCTCCCGAGAAGTTTTTGTTGGATAACTGTAGCGATTCCCATACCACGTTGTCGGATAACTGGAGTGGCTAAGTGGGGACAATATCGGTGGATGGACGGGTCATTACAAATGGTGTCAGAGTTGACGACGGGTCACCTTCCGAGGGTGGGAAGGTATGTTGTACGGGGGTGATCCATGTGCTTATCATGAGGGGCAGGGAACGTCTGAGATATGTGCTTGCGAATATATTCTGGAGTCGAGGACGACTCCAATTTAAGGTGGTGATATTGTAATACCCTGATATTCGGCAGTGGTTGGCCGAATAGAATATAAGTAATGGTTTGTCCTTTCCTATACCGAGACCTAGGCCTGAAAGGTTCATTGGGAAAAAACTTCTCATATAATCGTGCTCGACCGGGAATAGTCACAGGACGGGTGACCTCCCGGGAAATTGTTGTTGGATGACCGCAGTTAATGTCGTTTAAAATCCTACACTGCTGGATAACCGCAGTAGGTAAGTGGGAAAAATATCGGTGTTAGTTGGGATACAACTAGGGGTCATTCGCTTGTGCTCGGGTGGGGGAGTATGCTGGGTGATTATGCCAGATACTGCTCTCACATGAGACAAAGAACATCTACATTATATCGAGGCCTTTTCAGCACAATTGGCTCCAGAGTTGGCAGAAAACTCTGCAATTAAGCGTGCTCGGGCAGGAGCAATCGAGGGATGGGTGACCTCCCGGGAAGTTGTTGCCGGATAATCGCAGTGATGTCCATTAAAAATCCCACACTTTCGGATAACCACAATAGCTAAGTGGGGACAATATCGGTGGAAGGACGGGTCATTACAGAATTGGACTCGGTGGAGTTCAGCTTTGTTCTGAAGAGAGTCAACTTTATGGATCATGATCTCGCAACGTAAGCGAAAATTCACATTGTCCAACGCCGGTGGACATCTTCACAAATACCCTCTTCAGTCCTTCAGCATGTTAATTAGTTGTCTAGGGGTTTTGCTTTAATTTCCTTCCTTTTGTTCTTTGTTTCCTTCCCCAGGAAGACGTCCAAAAATATATCCTTTTAACTCGTACATATCGAATTCGAATCCAAATCTCATGGAACATAAAACCATGCAATACCTGGCAAACTCAACTATTAAAATGTTTTTTTTTAAGTGAGATAGATAGATTAAAACCACAACCAAACTTACACAAGTTTAACTAATTTTTAGATTATGCACGTTTGAGATCAAATCCATATAGATGTATGATTGATGAATCAGCTGAATTAGTTTCCTCCGATCTTGTTATAACATAGTTGTTTAAAGAAGATACATTAAATGCTTTGATAGTGTCAAAATTTATACTAGGAATTAGCAATATTGTTGATTCATCCCAATACTGTGGTAGTAGAAGTTCTTCCTTTCTTTGCCAATAGATCTATGACCCCTGTCAGCGAACTGAAAACCCAAAAAAGAGATCAAGTTGTCTGCTAAACTTGTAGGTTCATCTTAAATCACCTTGCTTTGCCACTGGACTGAAATTTTTTTTGCCGTACAAGTTGAATTCGGATCCAAATCTCATGAACAAAATTTTCTAATATTTCAGTTATATGCCAAACAAGAATTTTTTTAATATTTCAGCTGAACAGAATAGTTAGATGGAGAGAGATTTTGATGAGGATGAATGTAAAACTGCCATTGAACTATTAAGTTAGAATATATACTCTGGTATACTGGATTTTCCATTAGATTTTATGTTTTCTTTTTGGGCCTCATCAAGCATGAATTCATCAATAGTAAAAGAAAACTATATTTTCTTTCAAGATTGAAGACTGAAGAATACTTTTATTGTATTGATTCCTTGGAAAAAAAAAGATAAAGGATTTGTGGCATATCAGTTTTTTCATGGAGTTTACAAAAAAAAATTCTAAAATGCTAGTTGAAAGACTCAAACTTGTGCTTCATAGTTTAATTCCTAAACAATAATATGCTTTCATTAAAAAGAGACGGATCTTAATTTTTTTTTTTAATTCTAATACCTTTGTCTTTACTTATCTTTTTTTTTGGGTAATTTGTGTTACCTCCCCAGTAAAGATTGGTAATTTGCATTACCTCCCCTATAAATATAAAATTAGCGAAACCTCCTCTTGTCAATAATTCCGTCTATTACAAGTTAGATGACTCAGCACTAACTTACACGTGATTTTTTGTAGGGGAGGTAATGCAAATTACCAATCTTTACAGGGGAGGTAACGCAAATTACCCCCCCAAAAATAAAAACCACGTGTAAGTTAGTGCTAAGTCAGCCAACTTGGAATAGATGGAATTATTGACAAGAGGAGGCTTTACTAATTTTATTTCTGTATGGGAGGTATTGCAAATTACCAACCTTTACAGGGGAGGTAACACAAATTACCCTCTTTTTTTTAATAAATAAAGAGGGAAACCCCCACAACAAGAATCTCAAATAAACAAGGCTTACAACTAAGTGACTTCCAAAGCAAATTCCGTAACCCGAGTCCCATAACCATAATCTCCATCGGACCATTGAAACGTAACCGTAGAACAGTAACACCCGCCTTTACGAGAGAACTTGAATCGGTGAAGCTAGATTCACAGCTCATAAGAATAATTTTTTTAATAACCAACAGATTGAACACTCTTCCAAAAGTCTCATATTGAATCTCCTCATTTTCTGTTGGTATAAAGAAAGCTTGCCGGAAAACACGACAGAGCTTTATTTCCCACTGGAAAAGACTAAAATCAACACTACTCTTGAGAAAAACAAACAACCCAAACCAACAAACAAACCCAGAGAACCAATCCATATGAAGGATCACAAGATCAAAAGTTACAGGGACAAAGCTATGGAAGATAAAAAAAATAGAGTAAACCTAGATCTAACATCCGATAATACATAAAACCGATCAGCACCATCGCCAAGAAAAAATCCCAAAGTGAAAAGTTTGGGTGAAGATGATTCCAAGGAAAGGACAGTAGTTGTTGTTGCTTTTTGTTCGTAGACTAGAGCTGAATAAGTTGACGTACTTTGATTTCTTGGTTTCCTAAGATCCCAACTCATCCCTGCATGGAGATAAAAATCACCCAAAACAAAGCAAACTTCTTCTCTGGTTGATAAAATCAGATCTTTAATTCCTGCATACATTTGTACCTACCGGGGAAACTCACCGGAGAGGGAGAGATCTCTGCAAATCATCAAAACTTCAACCACTCTAAGCCAACAAACTGAAAACAAATATCTATAGAAAACACCATTAGAATAGCCCGAAGAGCGATTCCTCTGGGAGAAAACTAGATCTATACATAAACTAAAGAGACGGGAAAATATAAATCCACAAAATAAATTACAAACTTCACCAGTAGATGAAAGGCTAGATAAGAAAACAAAAAAGGAAACAGGACTGCCCAGATCCGCTCCATTAGAAGCATATCTGAGCAGAAGAGAGGCCGTCGGGGGAGATTTTCGTCGAAAAAGAAAAGGAGAGAGAAGGAGAGAGGAAATGATGAATTTCTCAATGATAGATGGGATAATACAAAATCCATTTGTCCACACTACTCTCAAAAGAGCCCTTTTAACTCATATATATCAAATTCAAATCCAAATTCAAATCTCACCAAACGTAGAACCACGCATTACCTGACAAACTCAACTATTAAAATGCATTTTATTTTATTTTTTGAAAGTGTGATAGATAGATTAAAATCGCAACCAAACTTACACATATTCGACTAATCTTTAGATTTAGGCTCGTTTGAGATCAAATTCATATGAGTTGTCACAATGATGGTTGAATCAATTGGATTAGTTTACTCTGATGTTGTTACAACGTAGTTATTTAAAGCAGATACATTATATGCTTTGACAATGTCAAAAATTATACTAGGAACTAGAGATATCGTTGATTCATCCAAAAAAAAAAAACTACGTTAGTAGAAGTTTTTCCTTTCTTGTCAATAGATTTGTTGCACCATTCGCCAACCTGTCAGCAAACTGGAAACCCAAAAAGGGACCAAGTTGTCTTCAAAACTTCTAGCTTCATCTAAAATTGCCTTATTGTGCCACTGGACTGATTTTTTTTTTTTTTTTTGCCTTGCAGATATAGAATAGTAGATAAGTTATCCCCTCAATGACCAGATTTGTACTATTTCTTAAATTGACTCGTTTGACTGCCTGTACCAGAGTTACTTCTTCTTTTGATTCTTTTGTCGATGAGCATACGAAGCTTCCCATTTCTGCTCCTCCAAATGTTCCTGCTTTGACAATGTCAAAAATTATACTAGTAACTAGAGATACTGTTGATTCATCCCAAAAAAACTACGTTAGTAGGAGTTTGTCCTTTCTTGTTAATAGATTTGTTGCCCCATTCGCCAATCTGTGAGCAAACTGGAAACCCAAAAAAGGGACCAAGTTGTCTGCAAAAATTCTAGCTTCATCTAAAATGTCCTTGTTGCGCCACTGGATTGATTTTTTTTTTTTTTTTTTTGCCTTGCTGATATAGAATAGTAGATAAGTTATCCCTTCAATGACCAAATTGGTACTATTTCTTAAATTGGCTCATTTGACTGCTTGTAGCTGTAGTTGCAGGAAATCCTACAATACATCCCTCACAAGAATTCATAACAATCAACACATTTCTTAAGATCAATAACGACACTTTTTATTAATTGAATCTAGAACTTTTACAAGAAGGAAGTGAAATCAAAAATACAACATTGTTTTGGATTTTCTCTCTCCTCAAAACTTTCTCAACACTCCAAAAAAATCTCTCCTTCCTTACGCCTGATCGGCTCCTTATATAGTGTATTACATAGTGGGTGACAGCTAATCTATCCTTTATTTTTGGATCTGTCTTGCGGTATTTTCGCAAGTATGCAAATGTTAAAATTCGCAAACATCCTAAATTTCGCTAGATCATCACACTTTTCTCGTGTTTAATCTGTCGTCATTCGTTACGTCATTTCTGTAGTTAATCTGCGACGGCTTCGCAGTGTACTTTTGATGGTGATTTCGCAAGATCATTGCTATTGCGATATTCTGATCCTACATCTTGATTCTTCTCATGTCTTCTCTGCGAAGGGGAGAATATCATGAGAAACTGTACTTCAAAATGTCGTAGATGTTCATCTTTCCATATTCTTTTGTACTGACACGATTCTGTATTCTACGCAGTATTTATTACACATATCTTTTCTTCCACCCATTTCTTGAAACGTTTTTTTCAATCGCTACTTCTCAACCGTTCACGTCTACTCTTCGCATTAATTGTGTTTATCTTCTCGAGATCTCTTCTCTCTATATATATATTCTTCTCATTCTTCTCTTCTTTTCTTTTTTACTTCTTTTTTAACTTCTCTGCAACTTTATTTCATTGTTCTTCCGTAAGTTCCGTATCTGCTGCTGTTGTAATTTTTCCTGTTTTTTTTATTTTTTCGATCTTTAATTTCTCCTTCATTCCCATACTTAAAATGCCTCCAAGTGGTCATAAAGCTAAAACTTCTCTTGAGGGAATTCAGAAAGATTTCCAAAATAAAGGTTTCACATTATCCACTATTCCTCATCAAGAAGCCACTTCCATTCTTTCTGCTAAGTTATTTTCTGATTATCACTGTGATGATAAAGAGATCATAGTTTCGCTAGGTCAGATTCTCGTTGGCCTTCCTATCCCTATTTATGATCCTAACCTTCCTTTATTATATGAAATACTCTCCCACGCGAAGTTCTCACGGGCAATATATCAATTAAGTGGGGATTGCATTTGCTTAATGCTTGAATTCGCCAACCGTGGTGCTGGAAAAGGGTCTCTTTATTCAGAAGATGTTAGGGATCCCGAATTTAAGGAATTAGAAATTATTCCCGAAAAATACACCGCATAAAGCTTCTTTGATAATTATGAACTAATACCTATGAAGAACGTCAAAACTCGCTGGGGTATTCGCTTGAAGAGGAAGGAAAATGTTGATATCGATAAAAAGCTTATGCATGACATTGATTGGCATTCTGGCAAGAATAAAACTCCTCGCCAATCCAAAGATGAAAAGTGGTGCGTCTTTCCACTGATTCTAAGGGGCCCTTATGTTTCAGGTTCAAACGTGCTTCCTGCGAATCTCGCTACTTACCAACCTTGGGTATTTAATTGTCCTGAGAAAGAGAAAGAGGTATGTTTCTTTCGTTCAGTCTTATCTTCATTCCTCTTTATACTTATTAACTTTGCGAAAACTTCAGATTAACAATTTGAGAAGAAGCTACAAGAGAACTAGCAAGGAAATCACCCTAGCAGCACTTCGATCGATCACGGATGAAGTAAGAAATACTTTCCTTTACTATTTTTAACAATATTGTTGCCTCTGTTTCTTATCTTCATTTGTGTGCGTAGATTGGCATTGTAGTTGCGGAAGAAGAAGGGTCTAATGCTGCTAAGACTAAAGGCAAGGCTAAAAGTGCTCTTCGCAAGGAAAAATCCGCTGCCCCGTCTTCAAAGAAAAGAAAAATTCGCTCTTCCTCTCCCTCAAGTTCCCATTCTGATGAGAGTACAAATGATGATGTTGTATTTACAAAGGAAGGTGCCTCTTCTTAGTCTTCAATGGAACAATTATCTAGCATATTTTTTGATTCCATCCAAGGGATTGGTAATGACAATATCAATACATGCAAAGCTCTTGCGAATATCTGTGACTACACTCTATTGGATGGTGATAGTTCTCTTCGCGGAGTTTCTAGATCAGTGACTCCTGACTTTCTTAAATCACTTGGTATTCTGGTATGCTTTCATTTCTTTGTTTCTTCTTCATACTTATAATTCAAAATTATATCTATCTTGATAATTTTTGCTTTTTTTCTCAGACTGGAAGAGCTTCTTTCGTTGTTGCCTCAGATTTGGAAAGAAGGCGTGCTACTCTTGATAAGAAGAGTCTCGAACTTCGCAAGAAAAATGAAGAACTGGAGGCTGAAGCTGCTGATTTTCGCGAAAAGAATAAGCAGTTGGATTCTGAAAATTCCACTCAGAAGAACAAAATATCTAGTCTTCAAGATGCCAATAAGCATATCTATGGTATAGAGCTTTTCTTCCTTTTCTTCATTTCGTTTTCTCATTATCTTTCCTCATATGATTTACCATTTTCGCAGACGTTTATGGTCTTTTTGATGAAGCTACCATTCTTCGTTCTTTTCCCGAACCCATAGATAATGATACCCAGCTTGAACTCCTTAATAATTCTTTAAATAGTTTTTCAAACGACAAGACTAAATCCCTTTCCTTAGATGAACTCAGATCCAAACTTCGCCTCTTAGAGATTGACCATAGATCCATCTTGGGCTTAGCCAATAAATTTAAGCGTTTCTATCTTAACTCTAAAGAGGAAATTAATAATTTAAGGACCAAGAATAGTAGTCTCATAGATGAAAAGGATCGTATTGCTCTCCAAGGTGCTCAAACTTTAGCGAAATTCCATGAAACTCTTCTTGAGATTCAAATTGAACGAGATGAAGCTATTTGCCAAAACACTATACTTAGCGAAAGAGAAAGTCAAGTTCGCTCATGTCTTCTAATACATAATGATGATGAATTCGCTTGGGCTGCGAAAGTTCTAGATAACGCCAAAAATAATTTAGGTGTAAATGTTAGTCTCCAAGCAGAGCAAACAGCCTTGATTAGGGATATGATCTCTGACATAGAAGGTTGTTAACTGTTCTTCCTTGTTAATTATTTGTCTCTCATAAATTTCCACCAAGTCACTGATTCGTTGTTGTATGTTTGTAGGGGCTAAAAAAAGGTTTCGCAAAAGAATTGAAGAACTTGAAACTGAGAAAGCGAAACTCGCAAAGGATCTTGCTTCTCGCAATGATAAATGTTCTAAGCTGAAGAGCCAGTTGAAAATTACTGTTGCGAACTTTAAAAATGATGTTACTCTCCAGACGCCCCTGGCACTCTTGGCTCAACCATGTACCTCGGCGCCTTGATCATATTCTGCACCCCTTAGAAGAGACCCTCAGTCGTCCAACCTGAATCATAAGTCTAGGTGGAAAATCCAAGGTATCTCTCCTGGATGGGTTTTTATTGACCCCACATCTCCATGACTCAGGTTCCACTAGCGGTGTAACATTTTCGCTGAGCCATACACCAGGTACCCCCTTCTATGATGCACTTTAGGTCTTACATTTTCCTCTTGTGAAATTTTAATTTCGCGAACTAGGGTGCACGCCATAGTAGGTTCGCCTCATTCTGATTGTTCCGATTATTATGTTTTTGCATTTCAGCTCTTATTGTAATTCCTTAATTCTTGTCTTTGTCATTCCATAAAATATAGTTTTTGAAAAAATTTATAACAAATCAGCCATACATTTTTCTTTCTTTTCTCAATTTTATTCTGATATCAAATTCTAAGTTTCTTACCTTTGCTGCTTTCTGCCTCTGCATCATTGATATTTTTTGCTGCTTTCTTGCTTTCTGCGAATGCTTCGCCACTTCCTATTTTCAGCAAACAATTACTTCGCAACATTTCTTCTTTTCTCTTCTCTACTGCATCAACCATCAATCTCTCACTTCTCTGCTTTCCTTTGATGTTACGTTTCCAATTCTCTTTCTCTGTAGTTCGTTTTTCGCATGACTCAACATCAATTTCATAACACTTCTTTCCTTCAATCCAATCTCCTTTTATAATGCCAACTCCACTCGGATGAGGGAACTTGATGCATTGATGAAATGTCGATGATACACCTAGAATCCCATGTAGCCAAGGTCTGCCAATTAAGGAGTTGTATGGTGACTCCACGTCGACAACACAGAACGGAATTTTAGAAGATATTCCTTTCAATGGAATTCACATAGTGACTTCACCTTTAGGTTTATTAGAAGTTCCATTGAAACCATAGATTTTGTAAGTTGAAGGTATCAAATCTTCATATTTTCCACCCATAGTTTTATAAGCATGATAGAACATGATATCCACAGAACTTCCAGTATCAATTAAAACTCTGATGATTGCCCATGAGTCCTCGGCTTCATTATCTTCATCATCACTTGGTTTTGTATTAATCTCTAATATCACCACTAATGGTTTTTCATGCATTTCTCCATCTTCAGGTACTTCTTCTGCGGTGAAGGAAATAGTCTGCTTTTGCCAGTATTTTAACGGCGAGACCTTCGCAATGTTCATTATTTCTCTCCCATCAGCATCTCTTGCGAAAACTCTGATCAGAACATTATCGTGAAAGTCTTCAATCGTTTTGTATGAATGAATAATAGAGTGACAAAATAGATTCTTCGCCTTTGCTCCAACTTTTATTACAAATGTTTCTCCTCCCTTTGTTGTATTAACTCTGCGAATTTCTGGTGGAGGTGGTAACGGTTGAGATTGAGGTTGTCCCATGAGAAAATGATTTAATTTTCCCCGATCTATCATTATGAGAAGGATCCTCTTTATATTTATGCAGTCATTTTTTGAATGTCCATGAAAATGATGGTAAGAACAAAATTCTTGACTTCGGTGATTTGGAGGTGGCTCTTTTCCCATATTCCAGGGTGCTGGTATATTCTCCATCAAGATTATAGCTTCCCATATTTTTTCTACACTAGCACTCAGAGGTGGCATCTTGATCTCTTCCCATATCATCTTATGATTTCCTTGGCCTCTGTGATAATTTTGCCTTTGGCCTCCATATGTTTCTTGCGACAGATCAAGTCTTGGAATTTTGTTGCTTCCACCTCGGCTATAGAAGTTTCTTTCTCTCTCGAATTCTTATTGGTCACGACTTCCCATAGCTACTATTTTCTGCTGACTATTCTCCATTATCCTCTCCTGTTGTCCTTGCGAAGTGCTCGCCACTGTGTTTATCAACTTGGGTAACAAGATTACGTTCGCTTCTTTTGAACCTGTATTAGCAACTGGGTATGATTCCATATCATTCTATTTTTCTTCAAGATCAATATACTCTTCCTAAATCTCTCACAATTCAGTCATTGTGATCGTGTTTTTGACTTTGAAAATTTGAATATACAACAGGTTGGTTGCGAACATTGCATTAATAAATGATAAAATGAGATATCTCTCATCCACATGACCAGCCATATCACTACACATTGTCTTCCACCTCGTGGTTAAATGCTTTAAACTTATGCCAACCCTTTGTTTTAACCCAAATACATCTTCAATACCAGGTCGCGAGGAATTATTACTTTTATACGCCCCTAAGAATGTAGTCTGCAAATGGTTGAAAGATGTTATGGTATTCTTTGGTAAACCTTCAAACCACTTTAAGGCCTCTCCCATTAGACTTGAAGAAAAATATTTGCACAATACAGCATCATGATTTTCCCACTGTATCATACATCTCACATAAGTTTTTAATGTGTTGAATTGCACAAGTTGTCCCGTCAAAGATGCTAGTTAATGCAGGCAGGTTGCACTTTGGGGGTATTCCTCCTAATTGTATTTCTTATATGAATGGAGTTTTTGCAGCTTCTTCTATAGCTTCATCCAATTATCTTCTGCCTCCTTCGTTTCTATTATTTAGCATTCCTCTCATCTCCACCAATTCTTTTAAGATTTGATCATTTATTCCGGGATTTTGGTCCATTGGTCTCTTTAATTCTGCTTCTCTTCTTCTACATTCATGTCTGTCTTGTCTTGCGAAATTTTGATTTTCTTCTTCATTATTTTCTTCTCGTCTTTCCCTGCGATCTCCTCTTTCATCTCCTTCATGAATTCGCACATGATTGTACCTCTCATTTTCTCCTCTGCAATTTTGGTAATTCCATATCAATTCTCTTTGTTTCCTTTCAGCTCTCCTTTGTATTCTATCATATTCCTCATTGATATTTCTATTATTGCGATTTTGTTCATGCCTTCTTTCTCGATTATCATGATTGTTCTGGCGTATTGCCTCTTGGAGCTCTTGTTCCTCCACTTCTTCTCTCAACCTTTTCCTTTAGTAAGCTAGCCGTGCTTGTTCGGCATAATGTCTCTCGATTTTATCTTCAATTACCAGTTGATTTCTTTGAATTTTTCTCCCATGTAATATTCTTCTTCCTTCTTCTTGATTTTCTTCGCCACTTGATTATTTCGTTCCTGACGTCGCCCATTCTCCTGATTCATGTTGTTTTGTCCATTTTGGAGAATTTCGCCTTGTGGGATGTAACGATCTTCAATTATTTCTCTCCTTTCGCGACGTTATTCATTTGGATTTTGTATTTCTTCTCGATTTCCTTCTTTAATATTTACCATAGGAGAATTTCGTCTCACGTTATTTCGCTTATAATCTCCTTTCTTTCTTGTATCCTTTGCCTTAATGCCTCTATTGCTCCAATTTCGTCATTTTCATGGATTACTCTTCCAACTGCTTCTCGGTTTCTTTCTTATTGTCTACCATTTCTTAATTTTTGCTCTTCTTCCACTTCTTCTGCTGAATCTGACCGCCAAGTGTGTATACTCAATCTATCATAATTTGTAGTTCTATTTGGCGTTGGTGTACGCTGAATTGATTGTTGAACTTGATTATCTCCATTGTTTCTTGTGTTCATTCTTGAAGATTCCACAATTTCATTTCTTCCTTCTCCAGCAAGCCTCTTACTCCTTCTAACAGTTGTTGGTTGTCTTGAAGCATTTCTTCTTCTAGCCATCTTTTCAATCTTAATGAGCTGTTGAAAACTATGTAAAATTCTTCACCAATTACCCCAAACTCCTTCAAATCACAATTCAACCACCTCCATGTTTCTAGCGCCATTATGTAGTTGCAGGAAATCCTACAATACATCCCTCACAAGAATTCATAACAATCAACACATTTCTTAAGATCAATAACGACACTTTTTATTAATTGAATCTAGAACTTTTACAAGAAGGAAGTGAAATCAAAAATACAACATTGTTTTGGATTTTCTCTCTCCTCAAAACTTTCTCAACACTCTAAAAAAATCTCTCCTTCCTTACGCCTGATCGGCTCCTTATATAGTGTATTACATAGTGGGTGACAGCTAATCTATCCTTTATTTTCGGATCTGTCTTGCAGTATTTTCGCAAGTATACAAATGTTAAAATTCGCAAACATCCTAAATTTCGCTAGATCATCACACTTTTCTCGTGTTTAAGCTGTCATCATTCGTTACGTCATTTCTGTAGTTAATCTGCGACGGCTTCGCAGTGTTCTTTTGATGGTGATTTTGCAAGATCATTGCTATTGCGATTACAGTTACTTCTTCGCTTTCTTCTCCTCCAAATATTCCAGTCCAATTGCGCAAAACAATTCCAAAATCTGCCAATGATATTTGGTGGTGCACCTAAACGGGGAGGACTAGTGCTTCAAAAACAAAAAGAGAAAGAATCGGAAGGTCTTTATGATCCTGGATTGATATTCTAGTTGGGGATCCTAGAAGTAAAACATGCCACCCTTAACCATGTATTTTCGTTTAATTAATACTAAAAACCGATTAGCTTAACTAATTGAGTTTAAATTAAAATTTTGAAAATAAGAATTCGAGGATTAAAGTTACTTCTTCTTCTGGTTATTTTTTCGATGACCATCTTCGGATGAAGAAAAGCCGACTATTTCCCGTCTATGAATGAAGAATTTCTTCTCCTCCAAATATTCCAATGTCAATTAATTTCTAACATTTTCTTTGACTTATAGTCGATCGGCATGTAAAAACAATTCCAAAATCTGCCAATGATATTTGGTGGTGCACCTAAACGGGGAGGACTAGTGCTTCAAAAACAAAAAGAGAAAGAATCGGAAGGTCTTTATGATCCTGGATTAATTGGAGGATATTTGAGGTATATACTTCCATGTTAGGATTAGTTACTAGTTCCAATTTAATACAAATTTATATTTTTTGGGAGTTAGTTGGGGTATACCTAATGAGACAAAATATGGGTCATTTAGAAGTAAAACATGCTCTTATGGGCGGGTTAACAAAATATATGCCGATTACGAAAACATCTTTTTTGATAGGTACACTTTCTCTTTGTGGTATTCCACCTCTTGCTTGCTTTTGGTCAAAAGATGAAATTCTTAGTGATAGTTGGGTATATTCACCTATTTTCGCGATAATAGCTTATTTCACAACCGGATTAACTGCATTTTATATGTTTCAGATGTATTTACTTACTTTTGCGGGGCATTTAAACGTCTATTCTAAAAATTTCAGCGTTAAAAAAAACAACTCGTTTTATTCAATATCTATCTGGGGTAAAGAAAGACAGAACGTAATCAACAAGAAGTTCTTTTTATCAATAGCGAAAAAAAACAAAAGAGTTACTTTTTTTCCAAGAAAGCATATTCAATTGATAGGAATGTAAAAAAAGGAACGCAACCGCTTATTACATTTACTCATTTTAAAAATAAAGAAAATAATCCATATCCTTATGAATCGGAAAATACTATGCTTTTCCCCTTATTATATTAGGATTCATTACTTTGTGTGTTGGGTTTATCGGAATTCCTTTTGATTATAGAGGAGTGGATTTGAATATATTATCAAATTTGTTAACTCCATATATAAACCGTTTACATTCAAATTCGAGCAATTCCATTGATTGGTATGAATTTTTTACAAATGCCATTTTGTCAGTCAGTATAGCTTATTTAGGAATCTTTTTTGTGTTCTTTTTATATAGGCATGTAGGGGGACGAAAAGAGGTCTTTGGGACAAAATAGTCAACGTGATATATAATTGGTCATATAATTGTGGTTACACAGATAGTTTTTATGCAACAACCTTAAATACCGGTATAAGAAGACTGGTTGGATTCACTAATTTTTTTGATAGACGAGTAATTAATGGAATTACAAATGAAGTCGGTATTACAAGTTTATTTGTAGGAAAGGGGATCAAAAATGTAGGGGGCGGAAGAATATCTTCTTATCTATTCTTCTAT